>PVHY01028467.1:0-15200 GCA_004024945.1 Uropsilus gracilis | reverse complement strand
AGTCTCAAAAAAAAAAAAAAAAAAAAAGTACCTGTCTCCAATGAGAAAAAGGAAATACACATCTATGTGATCCTCCTAATGAGCCTTTGTTTGCAGCTGGCTTTCTTCCCCACTTTAGAACAACAGCTTTCCTTGTCTCTTCCTCTGTTTCACGTATTTCCTCATTCATTGACATTCAGTAAATAAACTGTGTCCTCTTCTGGGCTAGGCCTGGGCTAGGTGCTGGCCATATGAGAGACTAGATATGGCACGGACTTACCCTCTAGGAATACAGTGTCTTCTTCCTCCCTCCCCTCTCTTCCCCCTTTTCTTTTCTGTCAGATATTCAGGCAATGGTATTCCAGTTCTTGGGGTCATGATGCACATTATCATTGTTCTAGAGGTTCTGTTAATTTACACAGTGATGTAGTCAGCTCTCTAGCCTGTAAACCTTTCACTGAACCCAAACATTTTACTTCTCACTGTCCTGTACACCTGACTTCCCCAGAGTTGATAGTTATTCTATTTTTTTTTTGAGACTAGGTCTCGCTATTTTTGCCCGTGGAACCGCAGGCTCTCGTTGCCCAGGGTACCACGGACTCAAGCAATCCCCAGCCTCAGCTTCCCAGGTAGCTGGGATGACAGGTGTGCGCCACCACACCCAGCTATTTTTTGGAACTAGGTCTCGCTACAGGCCCCAGGCAGGACTCAAACCGCGATCCCTAGCCCCGGCTGCTTCATAGGCTGAAGCTTACAGGCACGAGCCACCGTGCCCGGCCAGTTGATAGTCTAAAGCTATGTCTTATATATACATGTATAGGCCTATACATGTAACTTCTCTTGTATGTGTTTAAACAGTAGATTGTGATTTTGCATGTTGATCACTGTCTTCTGAGATTTCCTTTTTTCACAGGACTTTCACTCTGTTGTGTGTAGCTCTAGTAGTCCATTTTTCCTGCCCTGTAATAGTGTGGCCAGTTTGTTCCTACTACACTGTTACCCCATAACCTGCAACTCTTAGTAGGTCCCTCTTTTTTGAAATGTGGTAGCTGCTCTTGGCCCTTTGTATTTCTATTGATCTCTTTTGGTTTCTTTCCTAGACTTTCTGTCTCTGGCCGTGATGACAACAGTGTGGAGCTAACTGTAGCTGAGGGACCCTATAAAGTCATCTTGACAGCACAGCCATTCCGTCTGGACCTGCTGGAGGACCGTAGCCTGCTGCTCAGTGTCAATGCCCGAGGGCTTTTGCATTTTGAGCATCAGCGAGCTCCCAGGGTCTCGTGAGTACAGAGTTTGGGACTACAGGGGATCTAGTGTGAAATAGTCTAGGGGTGTTGTGGAGTCTTGCACTGGTCCCTGGGAGGAAACAGGGTGGCAGGACAGCCAGGTAGGGACTGGGGACTGGGAAAAGCTGTCAGGCCAGGAAGCAGATCTGGATCTCAGTTGTCTCTATTTCCTGTACAGCCCAGGAGGCAGTCACTTTTGTCTCTGAGCTGTATCCTGAGCACCTCCTCCAGGAGGCCTGCTGGATCTGCCTTTACCTCTTCCCCTTCTCATGCCATCACGTTTCCCAGGTTTATTTTCTTTCTTGTTTTTGTTTTTTGGTTTTATTTTTTGTTTGATTTTGTTTTATTCTTTTCCCCTCCCCCATCTCGAAGTTTGTCGACTGAAACTCACTTTTATGTTTCTGTTTTTGTGTTGGTTTTGTGCCTCCTTTTCCCCTTCCCCTACCATCTCCTGCCCCAGTTTCTCGGATAAAGTTAGTGTCACGCTCGGTAGCATGTGGGATAAGATCAAGAACCTTTTCTCTAGGTAAATTCATGGCCACTGGTACTGTATCTGTTCCTCTTCCCTTCCCGCCCTTCATTCTCACCTCTAGGGAAAGGTGTCCTAAACCCTTCCCTCCCCTCAGCTCCTCTGTATCTGGTCCCCATTCTCCTGGCTGGGAGCCCCCTGGGAGAAGGACGATGAAATGTTAGATATCTTTATGGCGTCACATAGGGAGCATCTTTACCAAGTAGTGGAAAGATGCTCCTATTGCTGGGACTCCTGGCTCTAGCCAAGGCTCACGTGGCTCTGGGCGAGCTGCTTGCCAGATGTCCTTCAGTATATTTTGTAGCAGAATCTTTTGCATCTCCATGTATGTCTGTAGAGATTTACACTGGTATGGCCCACTTGCTTTGCAAAACCCTTGTGTCAGGCCAAGAGATTGGGGCCTGAGTCTCAGGGGAGGCAGCAGAGCCAGGAGTGACATTCTGACCTAGGCCTGGAACCTGCCCATCTCTCTGGAGTGCGGGCAGAGGCTAGTGGTTTGGCCCTGTGTGTGGAAGACACCTCCTGGTGGCATTTATTCATTTCCCTTTCTCATTTCTCTCATACCTCCACGCGCACGTACGTGCTCAGCAGGGCTCCCTCCAACTTTAACATGCAGTCCCTTCAGTGCCTTCATTCCTTTGGACCCTTGGCTCTCTATTCCCTCACCCCTCCTTCCACTAGCCCCTCGTCCCTGCCCCCTCTGGATTGGAGCAGACAGCTCTCCTACCTTCCAGGCAAGGATCAAAAGACCCAGCTGAGGGCGATGGGGCCCAGCCCGAGGACTCACCTGGGGATGGTGACAAGGCAAGTCGGTGGGGTGGGTGGTTGAGCACAGAGCTGGCTGGGAGGTGGGAGAGGGAAAGCCTGCTGGACACTTGAGTTTAGTCTTGCCATCAGGGATGGGACTTAGGGAAGGGGTGGGGAGAAGAGAAAGAACTGCCATGTCATTGGGTAGTGGTCTGCTTTCCTCACAGCCAGAGGAGACCCAGGAGAAGGCAGAGAAAGATGAGCCAGGAGCTTGGGAGGAGACATTCAAAACTCACTCGGACAGCAAACCCTATGGTGAGGGGCTGGGAGAGTCTTGGGGGTGGAGGCACAGGTTCTCGCCAAGCAGACATTCTGGTGCTCATGGTTTGCTCTCCTTCCAGGTCCCACGTCTGTAGGTCTGGACTTCTCTCTGCCAGGTATGGAGCATGTGTATGGGATTCCTGAGCATGCGGACAACCTGAGGCTGAAGGTCACTGAGTGAGTCCTATGACATCAGGATATGGGCGGCGGGCGGGTAAGAGGTTAGGACCTGGTGGTGTATATGTGGACTGGGTGGGCCAGACTGGCACACATCACCACTTATCCGGGCGTCACCTTTGGGGTCAGAGATTCTTTGAGAAAGAGTGGAAGTGCCAGATATAGTGCCCTCATCTGTATCTGTGAGGTGGGGGTTGTGTGTGCCACAGTCTACCTAAAGCCAGTCTGTCTCTCTGTCTGTCTGCCTGCAGGGGTGGGGACCCATATCGCCTCTATAATTTGGATGTGTTCCAGTATGAGCTGTATAACCTCATGGCCCTGTACGGATCTGTGCCCGTACTCCTGGCACACAGTCCTCATCGGGACCTGGGCATCTTCTGGCTCAATGCCGCAGAGACCTGGGTTGACATCTCTTCCAACACTGCAGGCAAGGTGAGAGCAAGGAGGGACTGAGTCCCCAGACCTGCAGACGAGTGGGTGTGCTTCAGATGTTAGCTTTCCAGGGCCGGTGGGGTCACTCACTTGGGTTCCTCTCCAGGGCTTGGGTACGAGCAGGTGATCTGGGCCTGTGAGCCCACTTGCTCCTGGAGACGTGTTCATGGGGGCGACAGAGCCCTTTCTCACATATGGTCGGTACCTTGTGAGTGACTGCTCACTTTGTGGTAGAATGCTCTTCTACGTGCTGCGAATGTATTGCTTGTTGTGCTAAACCAGGTCCTCCCTCCCAGGGAGGAAGATGGGGTCCAACCAGGTCACAGAAGGAAGATGAGTTCAGGGGCGATGAGTGCTAGGAAGTGTGAGCGTGGGCCGGTGCTGTTGTGGACAGTGCTGCCTAGGAAGGCCTCGCTGAGGAGTGGACATTTAATCTCAGCCCAGAATAACTGATGCGCCAGCCCTGGAGGACTCTGGGGACATTGTTGCTTTGTCTGTGGATTGGGGACTGTGAGGTCAGGTGCTGGACCCCTCCTCTCTCCTCTGCAGACCCTCTTTGGTAAGATGCTAGATTACCTACAGGGTTCAGGGGAGACCCCGCAGACAGATGTTCGCTGGATGTCAGAGAGTGGTATCATCGACGTCTTCCTGCTGCTTGGGCCCTCCGTCTTCGATGTCTTCCGCCAGTATGCTAGTCTCACAGGTACGTGACCCCATGCTGTTAGGCCCTGGCCTCCTTTTTGGCTCTCGTCTTGAGAGGAGTGCTACATTTCCAGAAGCCTTGTGCCCAGCCTGTTCCCTAGCGCTGTGCTCTGTAGCCTCCCTCTCGTTTATAAGTCGCTGTTGATTTCTGGGTGTCCTCATTGACCCCAGGTTGGGTCTGAACCTATTGTGACTCGTCCCTCGCTGAACCTGCAGGGACCCAGGCATTGCCCCCGCTCTTCTCCCTCGGCTACCACCAGAGCCGCTGGAACTATCGGGATGAGGCTGACGTGCTAGAAGTCAATCAGGGCTTCGATGACCACAACATGCCCTGTGATGTCATTTGGCTGGACATCGAGCATGCCGATGGCAAGCGGTATTTCACCTGGGACCCCAGCCGTTTCCCCCAGCCCCTCAGCATGCTTGAGCAGCTGGCTTCCAAAAGGCGAAAGGTACGAGGATCATAGCCCTGGTCAGTCTCCTTGGGTTTGTAGCCCTGGAGAGTTCTGAACACCCGTGTTTTTTGTCCCCAGCTGGTGGCCATTGTGGACCCCCACATCAAGGTGGACTCTGGCTACCGTGTGCACGAAGAGTTGCGGAAGGAAGGGCTGTATGTTAAAACTCGTGATGGCTCTGACTACGAGGGCTGGTGCTGGCCAGGTAGGTGGGGCCAGAATTGAGGAAGAGGCGGTTGGGCTACCAACCCCTTGGGGGTTGACAGCCACTCTGCACCTCTCCTAGGTGCAGCTAGTTACCCTGACTTCACCAACCCCAGGATGCGGGCCTGGTGGGCGAACATGTTCAGCTTTGACAATTATGAGGTACAGTGGATGCCTCTCTGATTGCCTCCGAGTCAGTCATTCTGCTTGCCGGCTCTGGTGGCTGTCTGTACTGTGACCAGGAGCCTCCGTGATCGGGAAGACCCTGAGAAATGCATCTTTCTCAGTCCCTAGGAGGTCTCTGCTCTGATACCATCCTTTTCCTCCCTCTCTCCTCCCCATTTCCTGCCTTGTATTCGCAGGGCTCCAATTCGAACCTTTATGTCTGGAATGACATGAATGAACCATCAGTGTTCAATGGTCCTGAGGTCACCATGCTCAAGGATGCCCAGCATTTTGGGGGCTGGGAGCACCGAGACGTGCATAACATCTATGGCCTTTACGTGGTAAGGGGCTGAGGGAACTGAGTGCAGGCCAGGGAGCGGGTAGCACATGACAGCCAGCTATTCCTCACCATCCCGCCACTCTTCTCTCTCCATGCAGCACATGGCAACTGCTGATGGGCTGATACAGCGCTCCGGGGGTGTCGAACGCCCCTTTGTCCTAAGCAGGGCTTTCTTTGCTGGTTCCCAGCGCTACGGTAAGTTGGGAGGAGAGCTGTGAATTTGGGCCTGGTTCATGCTGCTAACCTCTGGGAACTACTCGCTGCTTCCTTGCAGCTATGCGTGTTAAAGGGAGCTGGAGCGGGGAAGTTCCAGACCCTGAGAAGTGCCCTTGTGAACTCTGCCATCTTCGGCAGCATTCTCGGGGTCCCAGGGCAGATGTGGCAGGTTGGAGAGGTTGGCTGTGTGAGAGCTGAACCCCTTCACCGTCCTCAAGCACCCTCCCTCTTTCCTCCTCAGGAGCCGTGTGGACTGGGGACAACACTGCTGAGTGGGACCATTTGAAGATCTCTATCCCTATGTGTCTCAGTTTGGGGCTGGTGGGACTGTCCTTCTGCGGGGGTGAGAAGGGGAATTTGGAGAGGGGAGAGGGGCAGGTGAAAGCACATCCTCTGGTGTGAACACAGGAATGGAGTCTGGGCCGGGGCAATGGGCAACTGCTTAGGCTGCAGCCCTCCTGCACCTTCTTATCCAACCTTCTTCCCTCCTCTCTCCCAGCGGATGTGGGTGGCTTCTTCAAAAACCCAGAGCCAGAGCTGCTTGTGCGCTGGTACCAGATGGGTGCCTACCAGCCATTCTTCCGGGCACATGCCCACTTGGACACAGGGCGGCGAGAGCCGTGGCTGTTACCGTCTCAGTACCATGACCTGATCCGAGATGCCTTGGGCCACCGGTATTCCCTGCTGCCCTACTGGTACACGCTCTTTTACCAGGCCCACCGCGAAGGCATTCCTGTCATGAGGTGAGCCGGACTGCTGCTCTGTGCAGATGGGGCTGAGGTGGCCCCCTTGTGGGGTCTCTTCACTCACCAGGGTATTGGACAGGAGAGAAAAGTGATCTGAAGGTCAGAAGTAAGACCATGGCGCATGCCTGTAAGTGGCAGCCTAGGAAGCCGTGGCTGGGGCCAGGTTCAAGTCCCACTGAGGGCAGGTAGTGGGATCTAGTTCCAAAAAAATAGCTGGGCATGGTGGTGCACACCTGTAATCCCAGCTACTGAGAAGCTGAGACTGGGGATGACTTGAGTCTGTGGTACCCTGGACAACATGAGCCTGAGGTTCCATGGGCAAAAATAGCGAGACCTAATCTCCAAAAAAGAAAAAAAAAGTAAGCCGGGCACGGTGCCTCGTGCTTGTAAGCTTCAGCCTATGAAGCGGCCGGGGCTTAGGGATCGCGGTTCGAGTCCCGCCTGGGGCCCGTAGCGAGACCTAGTTCCAAAAAATAGCTGGGCGTGGTGGTGCGCGCCTGTCATCCCAGCTACCTGGGAAGCTGAGGCTGGGGATTGCTTGAGTCTGTGGTGCCCCGGGCAACGAGAGCCTGCGGTTCCACGGGCAAAAACAGCGAGACCTTGTCTCAAAAAAAAAAAAAAGTAAGACCAGACTAACAGGGACTGGTAGCAGCGAACACTGCTCAGTGCTTCTGACATGCCAGGCCTCATCCCTCCCTGTCCCCCAAACCTGAAGCAAAGTCAGCAGATGTCTTGACCTCGTCGAGCTTACCTTTGTGGGAGAAGGGTAGATAATAAGGAAGAAAATTAACAATAGTGATGAGCTCTGTGGGGAAAAAAAAAAGCACAGGGTAGTAGAATTTCCTTTTGTTTCACAAACACCACTTTTTTGAGAGGAAGGCCGTGTGAGAGGTGGTCTAGAGGAGGAAGTTTTAAGTAGAGGGGATCGCAAGTACAAAACTCTTAAGTATTTAGAGTGTGTTGTGTTTTGGGACTAGAAAAAAAGAGCCGTGTGTCTCAGGGAGAGTGGCAGGAGATATAGGAGAAGAGGCGGGAGAGGAAAGTACCACCTCCTCCTGAAAGCCATTCAGCCCAGACTAGGCAGCGGCCACCAGGAGGCTGTCCTGCAGCACAGCTTCCAGACTGGTGGGAGGGAAGAGGTGGGGACCTGGCTTAGGAAAGATGCTGGCTGGACCAAGGCCCAGGGTGTGAGGCCTGTGCTGTCTGGGTGCGAGTCCTGGCTCCTCCTGTTCTTATCACCAGTTCCCACGATAGCATCTTTGGCTTCTGCCACCATGTCACCTGTCTCCCTTATCCTGATTCCTTCCTAGGCCTCTCTGGGTGCATTATCCACAGGATGTGACCACCTTCAGTATAGATGATCAGTTCCTGCTTGGTAAGGAACGGGGAGGACCATCGCAGGGGTGGGAGGGACTTTCCCCCTTAAGGAAGTGAGCATTGGTGAGAGATTGGTCTGACTGCCCTCGGCGGGGGAACTGAGTGAGACTGGTGCTCTGGCGCTTCCAGACAGGTCCCTGTCTGGGAACTGTTCCCCTCGGTTCAGAATTGACTCTGGTGTGTTTTAGGGGATGCGTTGCTGGTCCACCCTGTGTCAGACGCTGGGGCTCATGGCGTGCAAGTCTATCTGCCCGGCCAAGGGGAGGTGAGTTGAAGAAGGGTGGAAAAGGGAAGACGCTGGAGGCCAAAGGGAACAGGCAGGGAGGGGGCCTTGTGTGTTCACCCATCAAGTATCTGTCTCCTCTGCTGTCCAGGTGTGGTATGACACCGAGAGCTACCAGAAGCATCATGGGCCCCAGACCCTGTACTTGCCTGTGACCCTAAGCAGTGTGAGTATCCTGCTCCGCCGCCAGCCCCATCTGCTTCCAGAAGGGAGAGTGTGCACTCAGAGTTGAGTACCCAAGGGGCGCTTCTTAGTGGGTAGGAGCGAAAGATGCTACAGGGTCCAGGCTTGGACAGTGGGGTGGCTTCCACCCAGCGTTGCTCTCGCCCTAGATCCCTGTGTTCCAGCGTGGAGGGACTATTGTGCCTCGATGGATGCGAGTGCGGCGCTCTTCAGACTGTATGAAGGACGACCCCATCACGCTGTTCGTGGCTCTCAGCCCCCAGGTGGGTACGCAGGCAGGCCCCTCCTCTCTCTGCCTGCTCTCCTAGGATTAAGTCCCCTCAGACCCTGTTAGGCTCAGGCTCTCACCTGTCCACTTCCTGCACAGGGGACAGCCCAAGGAGAGCTCTTCCTAGATGATGGACACACGTTCAACTATCAGAATCGCCAGGAGTTCCTGCTGCGCCAATTCTCGTTCTCTGGCAACACCCTTGTCTCCAGGTAATGAGGGTCCTTTGCTTCTTGGGCAGCCTTGGGAGACTGGGCCTCAGGGACACTGGCTTCTCACAGGGCTCCTTTCGTTTCCTTCCTTCTGCTCCAATGTCCTCCTTGATGGGCATACTCGTTTGCTTCCTCCAGCTCAGCTGACCCCAAAGGCCACTTTGAGACGCCAATCTGGATTGAGCGGGTGGTGATCATAGGGGCTGGAAAGCCTGCGGCCGTAGTGCTCCAGCCCAAAGGTGAGTGATCGGGTGCCAGGGGGCAAGGGGAAGCAAGGCCCTCGCTGGGGTGGGGTGCCTGGCCTGTGTCTGAGTGACAGCAGAGCTTTCTCTTTGCTCCCCAGGATCTCCTGAAAGCCGCCTGGCCTTCCAGCACGACCCTGAGACCTCTGTGCTGGTCCTCCGCAAGCCCGGCGTCAACGTGGCATCCGACTGGAGCATTTACCTGCGATAACAGCAGGCTGCTGGCGAGGCCACACAGTGATGACAGCCGTTCTCCCTTCTGCCTTGGGATCTGCCCAAACTTGACCTTTTCTCACCCCAAATCCAGGCTCTGTCAGCCTGGGGCAGAATGAGAGGATGTCCTGGGACTCTGATTTCCATTGTCATCTCTTGACCTCTCCCGCCCCTTGACACCAGGTCTCTCCCTCCATGTCCCAGTGCCGTTGCTCTAACGGAGCACATTCACCTGTGAAGATGTGGGGACCACAGGGCCCTTGCTTTCCCTTCTTTGGGGTGTCCTAAATCTCCAGCCCCTATCCATCATGTCTCTTGTGTGTTGAAGCCATTTCTTGGAAGAATATGAGGGCAGTGAGCTTTAGGACTCTGTTTCTGGTTCCCTTGCCCTCCCCACCAAATTGTCCTCCCTCCTGGTGGTTCTCTGTCACCCCTCCCCTGTTATGCCCCATTGATGTGGGGCAAGTGGGTCAAAGGAGGTTGCTGGAGAACAACTGGTAGCGCTGCCCCTCCCCAGCCTCTCGTCCCCATTCCTTCTAGAGCTGCTGCAGTTCTGACAGGGGCAGGTCTGCCTCCCCTGTCCCTTGGAAAAGAAGTTTCCGCTCCTAGGAGGGGATGGGTATTGAACTTCTTTCAATCCCTTTTTGTCCCCTTGAGGGGCCTTCAAGATGGAGAAGTCAGTTGTTTTATCTAATCACGGTCACCTGTATTTATTGCTGGGAGAAGGCTGAGGGTGGGGGGAGATAATCATGTGTACCCAGACTTGGTCTGAATCCCTGGGTGGGGTGGAGGGAGAACTAACTAGGGATGAAGGGAATATTTGTGGGCATTTTTTTTTACTTTCTCTTGGCCCCCAGCTGTGACAGGTTTTGATAAAAGGAGAAAAAAATAAAAGGTAAACCGTAAATAACTGTCAGGTGTCTGCATTCTAGTTCTGGCCTCAGCCACAGACCTTAGAAGCCTGTGGGGTTAACATTTACCTCTCACTTAGCGTCAGCCTTGGTTCAGCAAAAAATAAATCCACAAAAGCCTTCTGCAGCTTGCCAGTATTTTCATATGCCAGCCCAGCAAGGTCATCAGATGTTAACAGGCCTGAATGTAGTAGAGGTGGCCAACGCTGATAGGGAACCTCTGGAATTGAAACAAACTGAGGGGTCAGATCCTTTCATACGAAAGGCAAACTGCATCGAAAAGTTTTCCCCATCATTCTGATAAGAGAAAATAGAAACGAGGGAAAATGATTCTTCGGGATGGCTTGTGTCTGAGGGGGGTAGATTCGTTCATAGAATTGCTCGGTGCAAAACATTTCCACCCAGTTCCATGGGAGACAGCTCAGCACCCTGGTGTCTCTACCCTAATCGTCAGTGTCCTCTTCAAGAAACGGGAGCCTGAGGGACCTTGCGAAAATTGCAAGGCTGCAACTACATAGCTTTCGTCACCCAGAGTTATCTGCAAAATGGAGGCAGTAAATACCATGTACCTCCAAGGAGTATGAGAATTATAGGAGGCAGTCAGCCCCGGTCTGGCACATGCAAAGCTCATTTCTTTGACTCGTGCGGCAAGAATACCGAACTGCCCGCGGTGGAGGAATGAAGGGCTCTGAGAAAGTCGGAGGCGCAGGGACTGGCATTGCCATGCAATTCCGAGTTCAAAGGGAAGCGCTCCAAGACGCACCCACGTGTTCCCACCAGGGCTTCAGACGGCGGGCCACGCCACCTGGAAACGCCGGACGTGACGTCACCACTCCCGTGGTTCCCAGGTCTGGACGGGGAACCGGAAAACAATTGAGGCGGGGGTTGCAGACTGACCGGAAGTGGCGGCGTGCCTGCCGCGGGTCCCAACTCGCCGAGCGGCTGGAGAGCAGAGGGAGGCAGGCGGGGCCGCTGCAGGGGCGGGGCCTGCGGGGGGCGGGGCCGAGGGGTGCCCGCCCGACCCTGCCTGCCCCTCCGCCGGTGGCGGCACGGCCATGAAGCTGAAGCTGAAGAACGTGTTTCTTGCCTACTTCCTGGTGTCGATCGCCGGCCTCTTCTACGCGCTGGTGCAGCTCGGTGAGCGGGGCGGGGCGGGGGTGCAGCGGGCGCCGTGCATCCCGCCCTGGGGGTGAACCCCAGCGCAGACATCCGTCGGCTTGGCTCTCCCGACAGCCCGCAGCGGCCTCCGGGCGCACCCCCCTGTAGAACGCACCGCGGTTTCCCGCCGCACCTCGGATGACATCCAGACTCCTTCCCAGAGCCCGCGGGCCCCGCATGCGCCTGCCGTCGCCGTCCCCTCGCTCGCTCGGCTCTCGCCAGACCGGCTTCGTGACAGTTTCTCGAAAACCCCACGCTCATGGCCCAAGCTCTTAACCTGCTCCCTCTGCTGCAGTGCTTCCCTCAGCTCTTCCCCGCTGCCCCTTCCTCACCCTTCATCACCTGTGCCGCTGCCTCCAGGAGGCCTTCCCTGACCACCTTGGCCCAAGTAGCTCTTTTTCTGGAGTCTGTTGTTTCCTGCATGGTCCTTATTATAATTCCTAGTGATTTCATCCCCGTGTCTTTTCTTAGTGTCTGCCTCCTCCAGGAAACTGAAAGCTCCTTGAAAGCAGGGGCTTTGTCTCTTCTGTTCCCTGCTGTATCCCCAGCGCCTAAGTCAGTGCCTCCCAGGAGGAGCATTCAATAAATATCCAGTGTTGAAATCAATGAACTTAATGAGTCTTCAGTCCCAGAGCCAAAGTGAGCTACGCTTCTTGCCGGGCTTTAGGGCCACTACTTAATCCTGAGGTATTTGAGACACTGCTGGGGGGTCTGAGACGCTCCTCCTTTTTTTTTTTTTTTTTGAGACTAGGTCTCTCGTTGTTTTTGCCTGTGGAACCGCAGGCTCACATGATCCCCAGCCTCAGCTTCCCAGGTAGCTGGGATTACAGGTGCGAGCCACCACGCCCAGCTATTTTTTGGGGGACTAGGTCTTGCTATGTTGCCCTGGAAGGGTTTTGAACCGCGATCTCCAGCCCCAGCCGCACTCCATAGGCTGTCGCTTACAGGCACGTGCCACCGTGCCTGGCTTTCCTATGCTTTATGGCTCCAGAAAACAAAATGAGGACCAGCAGGTAAAAAGGATGGAGGCAGATCATCAGCTCAGTTTCCAAAACAGAAACAGAGGACTTATTCAAGATGGTGAGGGGCTGCTCAGGGAGGCCGTGAGTTCCCCACTGCCAGAGGTGTATCAAGGGATGTTAGATGTTGTAAAGAGACTCCTGCACTGGCTAGAAGTTGAATGAGAAGGTTATGGCCCTTTTGAATGCTGAACATGCTCTGGTTCTCTGCCCCCATTCCTGCCTCCTGGGACCAGGCCAGCCGTGTGACTGCCTCCCTTCTCTCCGGGCCGCAGCTGAGCAGCTTCGGCAGAAGGATCTGAGGATCTCCCAGCTACAAGCGGATCTCCGCCGCCCACCCCCTGCCCCTGCCCAGCCCCCTGAGCCTGAGGCCCTGCCTACTATCTATGTTGTTACCCCCACCTACGCCAGGTATGGCTCAGGTGCAGCAGAGAAGCCTTCATGGACCCAGAAATTGGGGTTGAAGAGGAGTCTGGGGGGGAGGGGTCAGTACCAGGGGATGTGCCTCAAACTAGAGCATGCAAAAGATAGGACACATGAGCCCATCTTTATGCAATGCTTTGCAGGGTAGTGGCTGTTTCTATTAAAAGTAGCCTGGGGTGTGCATGAAGTCAAATACAAAATTATTATATATATTAATATATATATATATATACATATTTTTAGAGACTAGGTCTCACTATGTTGCCCGGGATAGTCCCAATCCCACAGACTCAAGTGAGTCCCTAGCCTCAGCCTCCCAGGCAGCTGGGATTACAGGTGTCTGCCACCACATCCAACTCTTTTTAGAGACTAGGTCTCGCTGTATTGCCCAGGGTAGTCCCGAACCCATGGACTCAAGCGATTCCTGACCTCAGCCTCCCAGCACTGGGATTACAGGTGCGCACCACCATGCCCAGCAATACAAAATTCTTATGAAATTTTAAGTTCCAGAGAGATTTTGAACTGGCCAATGAGTTTACTTTTTCTCTTTAGGGACCCTTAGGTGTGAAGATTTAAGATCCCCTGAAGTAATACTGAAGTTAAAAAGCAGGGGGCCTGACCCTAGAAACTGTGTAGAAATAGTGACTTTACCTATGACTTTACTGTGTGTTTGCTGTTCACACCACGCTAAGTGTTTTACTTTTCAAAATTCAAAGGTAGCTTTATTACTGATACAAACCAGTTGAGGAACTTGGCTTTGGTTCTGTAGCTAAGAGGCCCTGTCCGAGTGCCTCCCTGGAATCTGGGCACCAACTACCTTGGCCCAGGCAGCTCTCGAACCTCTCTCTCTCCTCACATGCCACCCCAGAGCAGGCACGTCCCCTCCGAGAGAGTGGAATGAACCAAGGGGCGCCTCTAAATTCCTCTATCTGGAAACCTCAGGAAATTTTGGAAAGCCATCCTATTTGACCTTGAAGCAACCTTGTTGTGAAGTATGCTTATTCCCAGGGTCCAGCCTAGGGCCCTGGGACACGGGGGAGGTGGAGCCATTGACCCAGATGTCTTACCTGCTAAGTCACAGAACCGGCATGCAAACCCAGATCACCTGTTCCCAAAACCTGGGCCCTTAACTAACAGGTGGGCACTGCCAGTGCCCTGGGTTGACATGGGTGATAGGTGCGGACCAGAAGAACAGGGTAGGGAGTGTCAGCGCTGATAGGCAAGAGAAGGAATTTGGGTTTTGGTTGGAAAAGGCCACAGGGGCTGCTAGAAGCGGCCCAGGAGAAGCTGTGCATGCTGACTGCAGTAAGCAAACCCTGCCCACCTCTTGCCCTCCCGTTGCCTCTCTCCCTGGCAGGCTGGTGCAGAAGGCGGAGCTGGTCCGCTTGTCCCAGACCTTGAGCCTCGTGCCCCGGCTGCACTGGCTGCTGGTGGAGGACGCAGAAGGCCCCACCCCACTGGTCTCTGGGCTGCTAGCTGCTTCCGGCCTCCTCTTCACACACCTGACAGTCCTCACCCCCAAGGCCCAGCGACTCCGGGAGGGTGAGCCAGGCTGGGTTCGTCCCCGTGGCGTAGAGCAGCGGAACAGGGCCCTGGACTGGCTCCGGAGTGGAGGCGGCGCTGTGGGGGGAGAGAAGGATCCACCCCCACCAGGGACCCCAGGAGTCGTGTACTTTGCCGACGACGATAACACCTACAGTCGGGAACTCTTTGAGGA
Organism: Uropsilus gracilis; assembly: GCA_004024945.1. Lineage (NCBI taxonomy): Eukaryota > Metazoa > Chordata > Mammalia > Eulipotyphla > Talpidae > Uropsilus > Uropsilus gracilis. The sequence continues at coordinate 895 of PVHY01028467.1, read as the reverse complement.
GGTGAGCACCGGGGTGGGGGGATTGGGGCCAGCATCTTTGTGGCCTTGGCTACCAGGACTGCTCTAGGCTGCTGGGTGAGGAGGGGGTTCCAGGGGCCACAGTAAATGACCCCTCTCTTCGCGTTCCCCTGAGTAACCAGGCCAACCCACTGTGGTTCTTCTCTCCTGACCCCTGTCAGATGCGCTGGACCCGTGGCGTCTCCGTGTGGCCGGTGGGACTGGTGGGCGGCCTGCGATTTGAGGGCCCTCGGGTGCAGAATGGCCGGGTTGTGGGCTTCCACACGGCTTGGGAGCCCAACAGGCCCTTCCCATTGGATATGGCGGGATTTGCTGTCGCCCTGCCTTTGCTGTTGGCTAAGCCCAATGCCCAGTTTGAGGCCACCGCTCCCCGGGGCCACCTGGAAAGCAGTCTCCTGAGCGACCTCGTGGATCCCAAGGATCTGGAGCCACGGGCTGCCAACTGCACTCGGGTAAGGGCATGAGACGGGCAGAGAACCCTGGTGCTGGGGTGGACGGGTGACGACAAGTGGAGTAAGGTTGGAGGAGAACTGAAGGATGACGCTTGGACCTGGAGGGACCCTTCAGAATGTGACATCCTCAGCATTGCTTACTCAACCCAAGGGGAAGCTGGGAGGCCAGGAGGGAACCTGGTCTCTTTTTTTTTTTTTTGAGACCAGGTCTTGCTATCTTTGCCTGTGAAACCGCAGGCTCTCATTGCCCGGGGTACCACAGACTCAAGCAATCCCCAGCCTCAGCTTCCCAGGTAGCTGGGATTACAGGAGCGCACCACCACGCCCAGCTATTTTTTTGGAACTAGGTCTTGTTACGGGCCCTAAGCAGGACTCGAACCGCGATCCCTAGCCCCGGCCGCTTCATAGGCTGAAGTTTACAGGCA
>PVHY01028466.1:0-15193 GCA_004024945.1 Uropsilus gracilis | reverse complement strand
ACTAATATATGGGATATAGTGAAAAAAAAATAAACAAAAGCCTTGAGGAAAAGTCAAAACAAGCTAAGCACCAAACTGAAGTGTACAACTTTGAGCAGGAGGGAAAGGGGGGAAGGGAGGGTGGGGGGGCAAATCCCTGACATTACAATGTTGTGAAATTTATATATAAATTAAAAAGAAAGAAAGAAAGAAAGAAAGAAAGAAAGAAAGAAAGAAAGAAAGAAAGAAAGAAAGAAAGAAAGAAAGAAAGAAAGAAAGAAAGACAGACAGACAGACAGACAGACAGCCAGACAGACAGCCAGACAGACAGCCAGCCAGCCTAGGGGTCTAGGAAAAAAAAAAAAAAAAAACCATGACTTACTGACCTGATTTACTGGTATAGAGTCAAGTTTCCCCTTGAATCTCCTCATTCTATCTTCTGTCACAATAGACCATGTACTACCACCAATGATAGCCCACCTGGAACACCAGTGTGTGTAAAGTGTATGTAAACCCTTAACTGCTTCTTAGGGGTACTCAGTCTTTGGCTATTACTCCGCTAATTAAGTACCAGTACTAATAAACCTGCTTAATATCAGCCCTGATGTCCTCATTCCCTGATTGCTTGGGCCAGGAATAATCCTGGTTTCCTGATTGCCAGCTTCCGTAGTTGGAGCAATGGGTGGGTGCGATTACCATTTCCTTGATTGCCATGACCACGTATGGTTCTTGTTTGCCTGATTACCTGCTTTCAGAACCACTCAGTAAAATGGTTTCATTTTAATTTCCAAATGCTTGGTTTTCTTTGTTGCTAATTTGTGCCTTTATAGACTAGTTTCTAGCTCTTATTTCATGTCAGACAAGAGAGCATTCTGTGCATTTTCTGCTTTGGCAAACGAATTAAATTTTCTACATGGCCAGGCACATAAATTATTTCTGTCAAGAATTTCTGAGCATAAGGGAAAAAGTCATATTCTATATATGTGACTATTGAATCAAGGTTCTTAAAGTATTAAAACCTTTTAATTAAATCTTTTTAAAATTTTCCATACCTTCTCCGATTTTTACTTGCTGGCTCTGTTATGAAATGAGAGAGGTGCTATTTCCATTACTGCTGCATTAGAACTAGTTATTTTGGCACAATTTCATGATGTCACACCTTCTTGAGAATTTAACTTTTATGGAGGTAAAATGACCTTTTAGACCTATTTAGTTCTAATTTGAGTTCCTCTCACTCTAAAATACAAATGCAAACTTATCTTTCTATGGTTTGTATTTGCTCTTTCCAGTCTTTTGTAATGGGGTTTTATTCTTTTCTAGGCATTCTGAGTAGCCTTTTAAGGATTTTAACTCTTAAGCTCTTAGGATCACATGAATTGCCTGATATATTCCTATGATTCCTTGCTGTTTCCTTAATTGTTTTCTACATAGTCTATTTTTCTCCCAGTTATTTGGGAGGCACATGTTTCTAAATTATGCCTGGAGTTTTTAATATGTCAAAAACATATTTGCATTGACATTCATCTCCAAGCCTCAAGAATAGAACAAATTCTTTTGCTCCCCCAACATATAATGAGAGAAGTAGCACAAATTTATTTCTTCTCCTTTTCCTGCCTCTCATTTTTCTCATATTTGTCAGATGTTGAACCAAATCTTCATTTCCATTGATGTACATTTTATTACCATTTCCTGAGATGCTCTTGTCAGAACTAGAAGTGGGAGAAAGTGAATACAATGTGAGTCTTTCTCAAAGGGCTCAAATGATGCTTTATCTGAAAGTAATTATTTTACATATATAACTTTCAAAAGATTGGTGATACTTCTATGATCCATTCCTACTGCATCTTAACATTTGGTGCTTTGTTTTCTTCCCATGTATAGATATATCTCCAATGAAAGAGATGAAAAAAGCACTCTAAATGTCTCATTATAGATCTTGTTAAGTTGTCAGTTTAAGACTGTTATTCAAAATTTAATGGTGTGATAGGAACATAAGCTTTTTAGAAATCTGTTCTAAGACTCTCCCAGAGGCAAACATAAAAGGAAGCTGTGCTCATACTATTGCTAGGAGGTCTATATTTAAATTTCAAATAACAGTAGCCAGAAAGCTATGAAAAGCATGAGACTTTCTTCTTTAAAAAGGGGAGGGGATATTGCCTACTTTTGACTTAAAGGGGAAAATAAAGAGACAAAAGGCAAATGACAGAAAGGTCAGTCAAAAACATTTCTTGATTGACTAGAAATAGATGAAGAAAGAGACTCTAACTATGGAAGGTAAGCCCTGGGGTTGAAAAATTGATGCCAGCTTAATATAATATGCACGTTGCATTATAAAGAACCTTTCCAATTGAGATCTGGAGATTCACTTTGAAGTAAGCAAATGATAACAAATGATAATAAAGGGTTTTTTTTTTTTCTAAGTTTTGCTTAGAAATAAGTTTTGCTTAGAAATTAATGTCCTGACCTGGTTCAGCCATGCTGCTGGGCTCTGAGCCCCTGGCTGCCCAGCCTGCCATGCTCCTTTTGGGGTTTGGGGAGCACAAGGTAGGGGGACCCCCGCCGCATGCCAGGGCAGTGGGGAGCAGCTGTAGGCACCCCCCTGCCCATACACCTGGTTCAGTCATGCTGCCAGGCCCTGAGGACCACCACCCCACCCCCCACCCCCACCACCAGACGCACAGGCTTGGGGGGGGCGGAATTGGTGGAGGGTAGTGGGTAGTAGGGGTCATTCCCCCTCTGGTCTTCTCCAAATTTAGTCAACCCTCACCAGTAGCAACTAAATCAGCGACTCAAAGGCAGTTGCACACGAATACCGAGGTGAAAAACATGGAAGTATTCCGGAACAACAAACATGTCAGATCCATGGGACACAGGACCATAAGACTGATTATAGAGACAAACTACCTCAGAAATACAACCACTGAGATCTACAACAATGGGAATGGAATTTCCCATTCAGAGATGCCTTCAGCATGATCAAAGGACCCTCCCACTTTAGGGGGTGAGGAAAGCCACAGAGACAGGCAGTAGCCACATGATGAAGTGGACCAACCATCTGCCAGGACCTCTCTCGATCAAAAAAAATGGGTGCTCAAACTCTGGTCAGGAGAAATGCTCCCAATGCAAGCAACAAGAACTAAAAAACAAAGAAGGAGCAAAATATGACAGAAGATGGGCTGGAGCAGCTAATCAGAAAGAAGGCGGAGGCACTGAAAGAACACAATCATGTGTAAACTGGTGGCCAGCATCAAAAAGACACTTGGAAAACTAAGCATAGTCCACTGTGTCCCGGGAAACTATGTCCACACTGGACAAAAGGACATTGCTATAGGAAAGAAGAAGAACCCAAGGGACTAAAAATTAAACAACAAAAGGCATTGAAAGAAGAGATGGGGAGACCAGGGGAGTAGGATAGGGGAGGGGGAAGGAACACCCAAAAGACAAATGTAAACAAAACTTACTCAATAAAAATATATATTTTTTTTAAAAAAAGAAGACATTTATGTCCTTAGAAGCATTCCAAGGGATTATTTATCTGCTCCATGGCCCACATGTATTTCTCCCAACAAAAGGCTTCCCAGTCTATGCCTTAAAATAAGTCACTTAGTGGAAAGTTTCAATTACAGAACAGGTTCTCCAAAAGCCAATTCTGAGGGCTTTGAATACTCAAATTCTTAATTCTGAGAGTTTATTAAGGAATGCTCTTTGGATGAGAAAGGAAGAGGAGGCAGAATTGATCGGGAGAGCCTGAAAGATGATACATTCTCAACAAGGCCCGCAGTCAATTTTACAAGTGCCTGTGCAGTGGAAAGGCCTTTCTTGGTTGTCCTGAGCTGAGATGTAGATGAGGCCTATTCTCTGAGAGGACAAAATGTTGGGCAAGGTGGTTCTCTAGCCAAAAGCATTTCCCAAAGAAGTTGAATAGTTAAGGGTTATTCAGTTAGCCAAGGTACAAAAGGTTTCTAGTCCTGAAGTTTTATGTCTGCTCAGCACACTATCCACCACAGGTTCTGTCCTAGGATATCCTCACACTATATTCTCTCACTTAACAATATCATATCCCATTCATATACCAAAAACTCCTAAATATGTATCTCCAGCAGAGACATCTCTTCTAGACTTCAAACCCAAATATACAACTTTCCTTACATTATCATTTGGGTGGTTCATAGACATCTAAATCTCAGTATATTCAGAACTGAACTTGTTTTCTACCCTGGCACCTTCATTCCTCATTCTTCATTGTGATGTTTCTTTCAGTGAATCATCTCATTTACTCTAGTCAGAAGACAGATGAAGTCTTGATACAGTTTTTCTCACTGCTATATCCAATCATCAAGGCCTCATCATTCTACCTCCTAAATCTCCCTCGAATCAGTGCATCCCTCTCTATCCCTTTCCATCATTGTCCCTTAATCCACTTTATCTCCCTACTTAACTCATGCTGACAACCATCAACTATCCTTCTATCCTCTCCACCAATCTTTTCTTTATACAATAGCCCAAGCAATCTCTCTGCAGTGAGACTGACAGGTGTCCTTAAAATTTGCATTTATAATTTTCCCCTACCTGCTTCACAAGGTTCATCTCCTGCCTCTCTTCTGCCTGTGTCTGGCTTTCCCCAACCTAAAACACTCCTTCTTAACTTAAAAACTTCCAAACAATATTTCCAAAGTGGCTCCTTTTGGGGGAGTGCTCTTTCTCATTTCTTTAATTAATTTACTATGACTCTTTAGTCATTTAAATATTACTTCTTCAAAGAAGTCTTCCCTGAGACCCCATACTACATTTGACTCATTTTGTATCTTTTCCTAGTTACTCTGCCCTTCTACATTGAAATACCAATCATGCTAAAAATTACATGATTATTTATATAATTTTGATTTAATGCATGTAGGGACTGAGTTCTTGCCATGAAAATATCAACCACCAAAGGGAGAATGGGTAAATTTTGGTTTACCCCATATGATGAAATATTATGCAGTAATTAAAATGATATCATATGTCAGACCTGAAACCGTAAAATACATAAGAGGAAAACCCTCCATGAATTGCAATTCAGAAATCCCTTTCTGAACACATCTACAGATGGCAAAAAAAAATGAAGGAAAACAGATGAGACTACATCAAACTAAAAAGCTTCTGAACAGCAAAAGAGATAACAGAAAAAACAACAACAAGAAGCCCAACTGAATGGGGGAAAAAAATTGCCCTCCACAAGAGTGATGAGGGTATGAAAAATTGCTCAACGTCACTAGCAATCAGAGAAATACAAATCAAAACCACAATGAGATTACCACCTTACACCAGTAAGAATGGCATCCAAAAAATGGCAACAACAAGTGCTGGCGTGGATGTGGAAAGGAAGGAATACGCTTACACTGCTGGTGGGAATGTAAACTGGTCCAGTCACTATGGAAAGCAGTGTGGAGGACCCTCAAACTAATGGAAATGGAACTACCCTTTGACCCAACAATTGCTCTTCTGAGAATCTACCCAAAGGAGGCCTCAATGTGGGTACAAAGGGACACCTGTGCTCGGACGTTTATTGCAGCACCATTTATAATTGCAAAGAGGACATGGAAACAACCCAAATGTCCCAAAACAGATGAATGAATGAAAAAGATACGGTACATATACACAATGGAATATGATTTATCAACTAAAAGTGACAAATTTGATGAATTTATGATAACATAGATGTACCTAGAAGAAATCATATTAGCAGAAACAAGTCAGAAAGAAAAAGACAAATCAAATGGTTTCACTATATAGACAATCAAATGAAAGTACACAACTGGGGGGAGGGGACCAACTGGAGTAGCCAGGGAGGGGAGGTGGTGGGTGACCCCCAGGGATTATTATAATGATGTGAAATATATATATATATAAATTATTTATATAATAAAAACTGACATCATAGAATATTGAATATGGGAAAATTTATAATGTGGAATAAGAAGAATCTAAGTCATACAGACATTAAGATCTCAAATATGTAAATATATAAAGATATAAAAAATTCTAGATGATTTTATGATGTGCATTAATACATTTTTGCTTATCACCCCAAAACGTGTTTTTAAGTCAATAGAAAAATATGAATAATTTTCTGCTAGAGAAAAAGAAAAAAGAATCTATTGAGTTTTAGAAAACATAAACTTTTTTAAAAGTGTGTATAAGAGATTAATAAACCAACATGGTAAAATCAGATTTGAGTATAAATTCACTGTTTGTTATGGAAGACCTTATGGGAAATTCCCTTTATGGATAAGAGACATTCTGATACACCAGAGGGGACTAATAGACTGTAGACATTTACTGTCCCTTTTTTTCTTGAAGCTTTATTGAGATACAATTAGTAATTATACACGGTAAAATGATCACTACAATCAAGCTAATAAACATACTTAATATAATTATTATTTTTTGTGTGGTATGAACTGTGGATGTGTACTTTTATCAAATTTCAAGTATACAGTATAGTATTACTAATTATAGTCACCATATTGTTGAGAAAATAACCATAGCTATTCATCCTATATAAATGGAATTTTGATTAACATCTCTTACTTCCCAACTCTTGGAAACCACCTTTCTACTCTCTGCTTTGGTGAGTTTAACATTTTAGATTTCACATATAAGTGAAATCATGCAGTATTCATCTTTCTGTGCTTACCTTATTTCACTTGGCATAGTGTCCTCCAGGTTCATTCATTTAACCACAAATGACAGAATTTCTTTTTAAAGAATGATTATATATATATATAGATTAAGATAGATTAAGATGATAGATAATAGATAGATAGATAGATAGATAGATAGATAGATAGATAGATAGATAGATAGATAGATAGATAGATAGATAGATAGATAGATAGATAGATAGATAGATAGATAGATAGATAGATAGATAGAAAGCACCACATATACATATGTATCCAAACATTTCTTTAATCATTACTGATGGAGATGTCATTTGTTTCCATACCTTAGCTATTTTGAGTAAGGCTACAGCAAACATATGGATATGGAGTACAGATATCTCTTCATGACACTGATCTCATTTCCTTTGGAATGATACCCAGACATGAGATTGATAGTGATTTTATTTTTTTTATAGCTATGCCAACTTACATTATCATCAATAGTGTGCAAAGGGTCTTTTATCTACCTCTTCACATACACTTGTTTTGTCTTTTGGTAACAGACATTCTAATGGATGAGAGGTGAGAACCTAAGATATTTTGATTTGCATTTTCCTGATAATTTAATTAGTATATATATATATATATATTCTGTTCTTAAAGTGCAACAAGGATTTTGAGTGTCCCCTCCTGTATCTCCACCGAGGATAGAATGGAGCAGTGAAAACTCCCTATGAAAATCATTTTTTCTAGAAAATCATTTTTCTATTTACTTGATTTTTTATATTTATATTGTTAAAGAATGTGGGGTGGGAGAAACCACCCTCAATGACTCATATAAGGATATGGCCTCCTTTAATTAACTTTCAAAACAAATTCTAAAGCATTTTTATTAAATGTTAGTTGGTTCATTTCAGCTCTCTGCTGAAAGAATTCTCTCTGCTACCCTGTCAATTTTTAGACTTTTTATTCTCTTTCTTATCCTCTCCTCTTCTTTCTCAGTCCCTTCTTTTCTGTTCCTTAACCTCAGGATCTGGGCCTCTACTCATGCTTTTAGGTTCTTTCCTCACATATTTGTGTGTATGAATTCCTTGCTTCAGGTTTTTACCCAAATGACACCTTCTATATGAAGTTTTCCCTTCCACTCTCTACTTAACACTGCATTACTTAACATATCTTCATCTCCTTAATTTTCTCTATAGTACTTTTTTTTAAACATAGTGTATATTTTAATTACTTCGTTTATCATGTATCTTCTCCTGAAGACAGGGATTTTTCTGTATATTACTCACTACTGTTCCCTGGGTCTAAGACAGAGTCTAGAACATGATATATATACAATATTACATGAATAAAAAAAATTAAAGACTGGATGAATGTCCCACTTGAACCTGAGTCACATAAGGTAGGAAACTGGTGGCTAGTTTTCCTCACTTCTTTACAACCTCTTTCCCTGTTCATTATTTCACTGGAGACTCTCATCTTCAGGTAGAGGTAGGTGGTACATGTTTCTTAATAACTTGGTATTGTCATTTGTTGGAATAAATTCCATTTTCAACTAGTCTTTGCCTACTAGTGTCCAAAAGATTTCATCTAATGGTAAATTTGAAAAGACAAAATAAAATGCCTGGCTCTGAGAGGACATGTCCTGGCATATTACTAACTTGTATAACATACTTACTAAAATAGAATACACTAAAATATTGGGACAAATGGAGTTATCCAGGGTCAATTAAGTCAGTTCCAGATGTTTGAGAAATTTCTCTAAACACCAGGTTCCAGGAAAAAATAGGATCCATGAGGACACACTGGGGTCAGCAAGACAACTGACATCTGAATGTAACTATTGAGGTTATATTGAGCACTTCCAGAAATACCAAAGGTTTCCTGCTTCTCAGCCTCTTAGAAAGTAAAGTACAGGTAAATGATATTTTATAAAGCATAAGTTAGTACTTTAAACTAGAAGTCAAGAGAATAATTTGATTTCATACTGCAACTTTTCTAGAAATATATTTCTGTATACAATCATATTTCTAATGGCATAGTCTCCAGAAGACATCATTTAGAAGTATCATTTATTATTTTCAATAAAATTCAATAAAACAAGCAAGAGGTTAATAAATTTACCATGAGGAAAAGTGGGATTATCTGGACTCAAGTTATGTTATTCCCAAGAATGTGGTTATACTTTAACTTTTTTAAAGTACAGAACAAATGAACCACAATGACAGAGTGTGCATGAATTTTAGCAATATATTAAAAAGTAATGTTAATTTGGACTATAAAACCAATTAGTGGTTATCAGAATAAGAGGAAGATAAATCAGGAAAAAGGAGACAATGGTATAGACTTGTGGAGAATAAATTTGGACTTTTAGTGGTGAATTTAATGTGGCATATGCACATGCTAATTCTCAATGATGAATAGCTGAAATTCACATAATGCTATAATGCACTGTTACATCAATAAAAAGCAATATTACTATGCTAAAAGTAAAAAAAAAATGTACATAGTATAATGCCCTCATTAGAAATTTAAATATCTAGACTTATAATACAAATTTTCAGAGTTCATTTTCATTTTTAATAAAATTTTATTCTAAGCACAGAAATTATAGGTATGGGATTCCATATGCTGGTTAGAAAAGTAAAAGGAGGGATGGGTTAGAAGATGTTCAGCAATATAATGGTAGGTAATTTTCCAGACATTGTTTTGAGTGTAGATTCCTAGTTGCTTATTAAATTACTTTAAAAAATAAATAAAAACATCATGCACTAATCAATGTCATGAACCAAGGATTAATGATTAATCCAATCTATATACTTGAGGTCTATAAATTTGGTAGTTTGGGGGTACCCGGTAGTTAGCATGATCATGTGACATCAATTACAGCCAATTAAATTATTAAAATAATAATCCAAATAAATTTCTGGATTCAGTTCAGTAAGTACCAAACTAAAAACAGCATCACTCCTACCCTAACAAAACAAAACAAAACAAAACTAGGTACATGTAAAAGTCATATATACAGTTTTTAAACCTATCATTAAGGTCACAGTGCAGCCAACATACTTAAAATTGAAGGAAGGCAGGTACCGCCCATGAGACATAGGACTTCTAGGTCTTGCTCACCTGGAGTAGTTGCTAAACACTGTATAAATTTTCCAAATGATTTGGAAAATTTTAAATAATTGCTGAAAGTTGGAAGTCAGCCAGTATGAATTCCCTGTAGCCATAGAGCTAAGGAGAATTTTCAAATAAAAGAATTTTCACCTATTCAAAGCCTCTTCTCTACATACTTTCCCAGGTGCTCACAAGAAAGACAGCAGACAAAGTAAAAGAACAGAGAAAGTCTCTCGTGTTCTAGAACTTAGATGGAAAAATATTATTCACTATAGGAAAGTTACAAGGTTCTGTCAAAACCCTTGTTTCCCTACAAACAAAAGTTAAGCATTAAAGGATTAAAATTTAAGAGGCAGGCAAGTAGAAATTTCAACCCAGGAAGCAACCAACAAAAACAGACTCATACATGATGCTGATATTGTAATTAATAGACAGGGAATTTTAAATAACTTTTAATTAATGTGATGAAGCCAACAGTGAGAAAGACTGACAAAATGCATGACCAGGTAAGGGGTCACCTTTATGCAGTGTAAATTATAGAAAAAACAAATGTTTCATTCTGCAATGATTCAAGTTGGGTAAGTTAAAATTTGAAGCTTTACCCAAGAATTTAGCAGCCACAGACCTTTACCAGCACACTCCAAAGAAGCTGTATAATCCCCCATGCCAGGGGTACCTTTGGATATGATGGGGCAAACAAGGCTAAGCCATCTGCCCACACAGTGTGCCTTTCCACTAGAAACAGGTGGACTCTAGTCACTAGAAAAACAAATCCAAGTCTGTTCCAATCTCATGAAGTAATTAAGTTGTAACTAGAGAAAAAAACCTATCAATTAGTTTAGTCATTGTATGCTGTAAATGTTTTTTCATTAAGAATTCTGTGTTCCAGGCCGGGCACAGTGGCTCGTGCCTGTAAGCTTCAGCCTATGAAGCGGTCGGGGCCAGAAATCGTGGTTCGAGTTCCGCCTGGGGCCCGTAACAAGACCTAGTTCTAAAAAAATAGGGGTGTGTTGGCGCGAGCCTGTAATCCCAGCTACGTGGGAAGCTGAGGCTGGGGATTGCTTGAGTCTGTGGCCCCCCGGGCAACGAGAGCCTGCAGTTCCACGGGCAAAAATAGCGAGACCTAGTCTCAAAAAAAAAAAAAAAAAAAAATTCTGCGTTCCTGCCACTTTTAATACCACTGTAAGTGAAATGAGAAAACCCATCTTTTCAAAATACCCCTCTTGCCCTGCCTTGCTCTGCCCTATCCTGGCAAAAGGATAAATTTCTACACTGTTATTATTCTGGATGGAAAATAGAAGGATTGTCACTTCAAGGGAAAGAAGTGTAACTTGATCGTGAGTTAACTCCTTTTTGTCTTTGTCTCTTAAGTTTCCAGTTCCATCTAGACCTCTGATACAATTTAGGGGGAGGGATGCATTAGCAAATAGCGAAAAATTAGTGCAGTTTATAGTTTGTTACTACTTAATGTTGAGTGGAAATAAAGGGGATTAAATGGAAAACACTTTTAAATTGTTTTCAGATTTGTAAACCTTTTGATCATTGACTTAAAAATAATATACCTATTAATTAGTGACCCACAAAGGAGACAACTGTCTCCTCTGATCTTTGCCCAAAATTTTTCCTAAAATACTTTACATTACAATATAAAAATTGTACAAATTTACTAACTTTTCTTAGGATGAAAAGATGGCTTACATAAGTTTTTAATACTCAAAATTATTGTTATGTAAATTGTAGGTTTTATCATAAAATAATTGAGAAACTTAGAAAATGTAGAAAGCCAAAAATAATTTAAATTTATCCAAGCCGGGCACGGTGGCACGTGCCTGTAAGCTTCAGCCTATGCTGTGGCTGGGGCTATGGATCACGGTTCGAGTCCCGCTCAGGGCAACACAGCGAGACCTGGGCAACACAGCGAGACCTAGTCCCAAAAAAATAGCTGGGCGTGGTGGCAGGCCCCTTGTAATCCCAGCTACCTAGGAAGTTGAGGCTAGGGATCGCTTGCGTCCGTGGTACCCTGGGCAACGTGAGCCTGCGGTTCCACAGGCAAAAACAGGTACACCTAGTCTCAAAAAAATAAAATAAAATAAAAATAAACAAATCTATCCAAGTTCAAGTTTAATTCAAAATAGTTAATCTAAATAAAGAAATGAAGAAAGCAGTAACTGCAGACTCAATAAAAGGGAAGAGTTGGCAATTATATGATAAACCAATTTAACTTTTAAGTATATATTTAATTTAAAAGAACATGAAATAAGTATTAATTCTAAAAATAATACTTCTATATATGCAATAACAATACTTAACTAAAATTCTTATTAACTTACAAAGGAATACTATTAATTTTAAAAGAATGCAGCTTTTTATTCAATTACTAAAGTCCAATTTAAATAAGAAACAAAATTAACAAATACTAATGATTCAACTTAAAGTTCCACTTTTAAATTCTTCATAATCTTCTTCAGTAAACAGATCCAAAGATAAGCTAATCCTAAATAAAAGATGACAAAATTGAACCTCATTAATGAAAAAAGCCATAATTAGTAGCTAAAAATTTTTAACATTTCTAAGACTGAAACGCAACAGTTAGCATCTTCCTATTTATGCCTTATTAATTTGTTTCTTCTATTTGATCATAAAAAGTCTCTGATGGAGTTAATGTGTAATTCACTATTTTTCCACTCTAGTAAAACTCCTGCCAAGACACTTGGTAACTTCAACCTCCATTTATAGGAACCATGTCAGAGAAATACTGTAGCACAGGACTTTCCAGGTCATTTCAACCAATCACAAACAAGGTCATTGTTCAAACATTGTCATCACTTGGAACTTCTGATTTATTTCTAAGTGCTAGAGCTCTGAAAATGTTCTTACTTGGCATATTTCTATCATTGCATTTTTGTATCACTACACTCTCACTGAAAGGTCATTGTCTTTCTTCGACTAGAAATCCTTTGAACTCTTGTGTACTTCTCCACCCCACCCCACCCCATATCATCTCTCATTACTCCTGACTAAGCCCCTAGAGTCCCTCTTTAAAACTGAGAATTGCTCTTCATCCTAGACATTGCCCAGCATTCTGCTCCTGGTCCTCTCCTCTGCCTCCCTTCCTTACACTGAGGTTCTCATCTATACTAACCACCAGAAAAACAAACAGATGATAGGCAGGCAGGCAGGCAAGCAGACAGATATCACATTAGCTCTAAGACACCAAACTCCAAATTGTTTGCTTGGTATTTTCACCTGGGTTTCTCACTATCACCTTTAGTTCAAAATGACAAAATGAAACCCAGCAGCTTCACAAAACTAATTCTTTCTCTTGATATCCTTTTTTCTTATCTACTTATTCTCAAAATTCAGGATAATCTTACCCCTTACATCTGTCTTCTGTCTACTTCCTCTGCCACTTTTTGCTAGGATAGCTGTTACAATACCCACATTTTCTTTTGCACTTTGAATCTTGTTTCCATTCTAAACCTTTCCACAAAATAACATCAGATTCTTTCTAAAATGCATTTTTGATTAATGCATATTTTAAAATGTTCCATATGGATGCACAAGGTATGTGTATAATTACTATTTTAATATAAAGCACTGATTACAAAAAGAAAAATAGTAATTACATCAGAAAAATGAACATATTAACCAATAGAGCAAAGTCAATATCAATAGAGATAAAGAATACAAGGTTCTAGATATGATACTATGAGTACAAACTAAGTATTCAGGATATAATACTTCACACACACATGTATGAGAATGATAAAGAAAATATTGCAAGGTATTAAAATCAGAGAACCTAAATAAAAAATATTCTAAATTTCTTTGTATTTTCTTGCTTTCCTGAAATCACTGTGAATAAAAGGTTTAAAAAATGTTCCATTTCCTACTGAACTGAGTACAAACCATGGACCCAGCATTCAAGTAAGATCATTTAAGATACAGTCTCAGTGTAATTTTATAGCTTGCTTTACTATGACTACCCTAAACAAGTTTTAGTCAAACCACATGCCTAAATATTTTCTGAGACTCCATAAATTTGTTCACACCCATATCTAAAACATATAACCCCCCATACACACACATTCCCAATTGTGAAGGTTTAATTTTTCTTTTCCATCTTACTTACTTTTTATACCACTGTTTTTCAAACCCCACTAAGCTATATGTTTTCTCTCCCTGAGGACTGAATGAACTCAGGTGATGAGAAAGTCGGGGCACAATTGAAAAGAAAGAAGGAAAGATAACGTACTCAGGAAATCACAGCATTTGAAAGTAATTAGAATAATTTAAACAAAATGTATATGACCAGAGATAAAGGTAGAATAGAAATGTTAAGGTCATTCACCCAGAAAGAGTAATTAAAGTTATAATGGGAGAATAATCTCAGTGTTAATATGTAAAAAGAAAGTAGGACTAACAATTACTCCCAGGGCAGCATTTGTTACTAGGTAGCAGCAAGAATGACAAATAAAATATATAGAGAAAATATTGTGAGAAAGGCAGAAAGAGAACCACATCAGAAGCCTTCAGGGATACTAACAAAGAAGAAAAATTTGAAGGAGAAGTAGGAAATACTGTAAGAGCATGTTCAAATAGAAATAACTAAACAGATATGAGAAGAAAGAAGAAAGAAAAAAACATGAACTATGGAAAAGGCAGTGTTAATAGCACTATAAAGAGGTGGGCCAAATGAAGCTTTAAATTTCAACAAGATTTAACAAGTGCCTACTATGTGTAAAACACTTGGTTTATGGAAAGAAAGGCTGGAATTATCCATGCATATACACCAAAAGTTAGAGAATGTAGGGTGTAAAAGGGAAGGGGAAATAGTCTATAGTTCATAATTGTTTTTTAAATGCATTCTTACCAGAAAATGATCAGAAGATTCATCTTGCATAATCTGAGTCTAGAAACAACATAAAATATAAGGAAAAATCAAGTTGAAATTTTGGCACTGGTTTCCACATTAATAAATAAATATTAAGGACCATAAATTAATTTTAAGAAATATAATTGTTATAAGTTATGAACTCTGATTTGAGATTATAATATAAAACAATGAATTATAAGAACCCCTTTGTAATTGGAGGTTATTTCTGGAAAACACTGCATATTAAGTTGTTAGATAATCCTCACATGATTACTTTGTTTAGTAGAAGACTTCTTACAGAGGCATAAAAAAACCTGACAAAGTCAAGGCTATGGTCAAGCAAAATTAGATAATGCTAGTGTTTATTGAAATAATCGGATCTGGATTAACACCTAGATAATGTCTAGGATTTGATCACATGCTGCTTTGCCTATACAAACACACTCTTTACCTAACAAACCAGAGTTCTTTTTTCCTCCTAATCTTCTCTCCTCCTTTCCTCTCTTCCTTCATTGTAAGAAAATTAAAGAGTACAATTTATTTGAACATTGGCTATATGCTATCACTG
>PVHY01028465.1:0-15204 GCA_004024945.1 Uropsilus gracilis | reverse complement strand
AGACTCCCTCCTTTGCCAATCAATGGGAGAAGAAAGCCACCACGAGTGGCTGTGGCCCCATGGCAGAACTGCTGACAAGAGAGGAGCTCGACCAACCACCTGGAGAAGTCTGCCCCAGCAGCGAACACCTCACCGCTTTCAGCTGGGAGTTCCATTCCCAAACCCAGATGACACAGAACCAGCAACAGGTGACAGACACCACCAACGATCCCAGAGAAGCCACCACATCTGCCCTACAAGTTCCCCACGTGCTCGGCCTGACTATCTGCTGCAGCTACTGCTGGAGACTGGAGCAGCCTCATCTGTTGCTGTCCAGAAGGGCAGGTCCGCATGGGAGGGGAGGGGAGGACATAGTTTGAAAACAAAAAAGGAAAGTCCCACAGGCCAAACACAGACCATCAGCTTGCAACGAGAGGAGCTGTAGTGACCAGAAGGGGGATGATAGGAGCCTGCGGTGTGGGCAATAAAGGGTACAATGCAAACATGACCAAAGTATGATAATAGCAAAATACAAATATTAAAGTAATAATAATTATGCATCATAAATGTCTTGCTCCTCCTATACTGCTACAAAGAAAAAAGGAGGGAGGGAGAGAGGGAAAAGAAAAGAAAAGACGAACTACATAAGCAAAGCCAACTCTGGAAGGAAAACAGAGATTTCATCCATGCAAACAGCCACCCAACAGGCTGACTAGTTGCCAAGCACTGACTTAGGCGCTGGGCTAGAGATATAAATAGCCAAGGGCCCTTGGATGCTGCAAGAAACAAGCACCAAGCATCAAGTTGTGTGGACTATATGAAATTAAGAGGCTGGGGGGTGGGGGGAGGTCTGAGCTAGTCCCAGGGAATCAGGAAGCCCTCAGGATGGAAACAGCCTGTAATGGGTCTGAAGGAGGAATAGATGTTTGCAGGTGGAGAAGGTGTGGGGCATTCGGGTGAGGAAAATAACAGTCACCAGACAGTCCACAGCAAGGTGCGCAGTGTGGGCTGGGAGTGTGAGCTGGACAAGGAACGGGAACAGAGAGCGGTGTCCGGGAAGGAGTGGGGGCTGCTGACAGCCTGGGCTGAAGAGGCATCAGGAGCTGAGGCTGACTGACCGGAAGCTGCAGAAGCTTAAGCTTCCCTGACCGTCTCTGACGTAGCCCCTTGCAAACCCGGAAGTGCCCGAGCAACGCACTCGCATAGTGGTATTTGCAAAGGGGGTCAGGGACACCCCCTTTTTAATTTTTGTCACTGTGGATTCTTCCGCCTGGGCACAAGCAGTTGCTCAGAGAGCAAATAGCAGTAAGGGTAAAAGCAGCTTTATTTTCAGTCAGGGGAAAAACAGTCTAATAGTCCACACCCGCACAAGTACCCCAAAAAGAAAGGAATCCCACTTCTGCTCCTGGGGAGCCGCGTGGGGTTGACCTCAGTCCTAATGTAGTTCAGTCTGAAACCACCAAGTCACGTCCTTGTCCTTTGGTCTCCGTCACTCCGATCAGCATCAGGTGAATGCTCCCAACACGAGCTTCAGCTCGAGTCTCTCGGGGTTGTCCGGTGGCTCAGCACTTAGTCAGGGTCTCCTCCAGCTTCACAGGGCTCCCGACCCTTCAGGCCAACGCTGGAAGAGCCCCAGAAGACTCCGCTTTTGGGTCCTTTTCCTCCAGGTACCAAAACCTCCAGAGCTCTCGGAACTTGCCTCCTCTCTCTCTCCCTCCAAAAATTCTGTGTCCCAGTCTCTGCTCCTTTCTTTTTATCCTCTCTCCCCTTCCTCCAAACCAGAAACCCAATCTCCCTCTACACACCGTCTTGGTGCTTCATTTCTTCCACAGTTGGAATTTGCAACAAAGTAAAAGTCCCCTTATCCTGTTTAGGCCTCGGTGTTTTTCAGACACAGTTAATGGCATCAATGCCTAAACTGTATGAACGAATACTCTGCCCACGTTGGGGACAAAAGCACTGTCCATGGGGTCATGGCTTCACTATGTCTTAATTACTTCGGTTGCAACCAGTTCCGACTGCTTTTCTTTCTATTCTGGCTTTTGTAGTGCACTTGACCCACGATGTGTGACTTGAAGTGATGGCCACAGCACTTTCTGAATTCAGCCGGAGTTAAGTGGAATAGGGAACTATTTCTGAGTGAAATCTATGGCATGTGGTCACAGTCACAGGCTAAAATTGGATCAAAATAGAAGCCTCCCACCAACAAGCGGCATTTTTAAAATGCAGCTCGCACCACCCAGCTTCTTACCAGATTCATGTCATGCGCGCACATCAGTTGCTAAAGTCACAAAGCAACTTAAACAATGGGGTTTTATGTACCAGGAAAATGAAAAGTTCTTAATGCCACAAGTGGCCAGTACTATTTAGTCCAAAAATCCCAAACACATGTCCAAGATGGCGCCCCTCCAAATCTAAGGCAGGCACCCTGCGAAGTCCAGTTTTTCTCCAGCATCTTCTCTTTGCTTCCTCTCTCTCCAGTGTTCCAAGCTGCTCTGCTTTTCCAAAGCTCTTCTCTCTCCAGTGTTCCAAGCTGCTCTGCTTTTCCAAAGCTCTTCAAACTTTTCCAACAAATACTGGTGCAAAATCAGCTTCCCAAATCCCTGACTTTTCCAGGTACCAGCTTTCCAGTCACCTTGCTGTGGCTCCACACTTCTTTTACCAGGCCTGCCTTTGGCAATGTCATTCACCAAACCTGCCTTCAGCAGCCCCTGGTGACCCCCATTCTGGCACCCGACTCCACACCAGCTACTTCTTTGCTGGTCACTCTCCTACCATGGCTCCTTGCCACTACCAGCTCACCCTTCCAGGGAGCTCCCCCCAGCTAGGTCACACCTATTCTGTCAGTCCACCATTCTCACCTTCTCTCCTCCTATCACTGGCTCCTCTTTTATGCGTCTTGCTTCTTCTTGTGGTTCTTTCTCTCAGACCCCACTCACCAGTATGGCATCCAGTACCATTTTCAACTGCTTCACTACCCTTGTTTCAGGTACAGTGAGTTTTTGATGGCCATTCCAGTTTTAGAGGGCTGCCATCATGCAGCCTTATTTATATTGCTATAAATACATCTCGTAGCATTCATAATCTAGAAATGGAGGAGATCTAAGGTTTTAAGCAAAAGGGACTGGAACCTTGCAGAAACTCCTTCCTGCTAGTGGATGTATAAAATTATAAGTGAGCAACTAATGCCTCATCTGTGCTTAATCAAAACAAAATTACTCTTGTCAGGAAAACACTCAGCAATGAAGTATACCAAGTAGCAGCACTGTAAATTTGAACATTATACTCAAAGATTAATACATTTATTTTATATATATATTTTTTGAACATTATACTCAAATATGAACATTATACTCAAAGATTAATACATTTATTTTATATATATATTTTTTGAGACTAGGTCTTGCTATGTTGCCTGGGGTAGTCCCAATCCCATAAATTCAAGCAATCCCCAGCCTCAGCCTCCCACGTAGCTGGGACTACAGGCACCCACCACCATGCCTGGCTGCTTTTTTTGAGACCAGGTGTTGCTATGTTGCCTGGGAATAGTCTCAAACCCGCCAACTCAAGCGAGCCCCGGTCTCAGCCTCCCAGTGCTGGGATTACAGGCATATGCCACCATGCCCGGCTTTAAAGATAGATTTATTTTAAACATTTATTTTAAACCTAGTTTGTGAGGGTTCTAATCAAAATGTAAAGACAGGGGCTGGATCTACTCTCCCACCTAAAAGAAAATCTATGAGACAGTTTACAAGACATTAAACAACAAAGGACAGAGATGAGAAGCGGAAGAAGTAGGCTCTGTGGTTAGGGGTCCCCCAAGGTGAGGGAGAAGGAAGGTGTAGTCTCACGGTCTTCCTAAACAGAGGGGCTAAAACTACATGTTGGGAGGAGTGTTAAAGGCAAGAGCGAGCTCCTGAGATTTTCAGAGGGCTCCCCCTAGAGCTCTGGAGAACTGTTCGGTTTAGGATGTTGGGAAACACTGACTCTCAAAGAGAGAGAACATAGAATATAGCGCTATATTATATGTTCTAGCAGCTTCTATTCTCACTGGCCAGAATGGCAAGTCTTATGACACATGGAACACAGGATAAAGTGCTCAGAAGGGATTGATCTCAAGAATGGGTCAAAATTGGCCCTAGACATACCCCACAGGGGGAGGAAGGCCACAGGGGGAGGAAGGCCACAGGGGGAGGAAGGCCACAGAAATAGGACAGTGCCCCCACAGCAAAGCTGCAAACCAAGACCGAGAAGACCAGCCAGATCACCTGCTCATGGCTGTCCCCGTGGGGGAGCCTCTCTGCCCACAAAGGCTGGGAATCAGGCTCCCTTAAGCCAAAGGCCTGAAGCACAAGGCAAAGAAGCAGCAAAGTGGTACAGAAAACAGAAGGGAGGAGACAGCTAGCAAGAAGGAGGCACTGATGCATGCCACACAAGCTTGGTCTGGCTGCTGGATGCAAACTTATGACTGGAAATCTAAGCAGCGTGGACTACCATGTTCCAAGAACGCAGATCCTAACTCAGGAAAAGGACGCGGCTACATAAAAGAAAGAGACCAAAAGGGCCAAGTGTGGTGGTGCGTGCCTGTTGTCCAAGCGCTGGAAGGCAAGAGGCCTGGGATTACTTGAGTCCGCAGGACCCCTGGGCAACTTGAGTCTGCAGTACCCTGGGCAACACAGCAAGACCTAGTCTCCAGAAAGAAAGAAAGAAGAAAGGAAGGAAGGAAGGAAGGAAGGAAGGAAGGAAGGAAGGAAGGAAGGAAGGAAGGAAGGAAGGAAGGAAGGAAGGAAGGAAGGAAGGAAGGAAGGAAGGAAGGAAGGAAAAGACCAAAGGGCAAAACATGAACAAACAGTAATAAGAAAACAGGTGGAATGCCTGTAAACAACAGCCTAGGAAGCCGCGGGTGGGGCCACGGATTGCGATTGGAGTCCCACCAGGGCACGTAGAGAGACCTAGTTACAAAAAAATATAGCTGGGCGTGGTGACATGCACCTGTAATCCCAGCTACCTGGAAAGCTGAGGCTGGGGATTGCTTGAGTCTGTGGAACCCCGGGCAACGTGAGCCTGTGTTCCCATGGGCAAAAATAGCGAGACTTAGTCTCAAAAAGAAAAGGAAAGAAGAGGCAGAGCGGCCAGAGGGGGTGGGGTCAGGGGGGCATTCCCAAGGGGATCAACAAACATACACTGTAAGAAATAATAAAATTGAGGGAGAAAATATTGGCCCTAAACTGAACGCTACTTTGCCTCACCTTAAAAAAATGTTTTTTTAAAAGCAAGACTCACAAATATCAGTGTAGTTCTAAACAACTACATTCTAGAACCAAGCTGTAGAATTTGTATAAGCAAATAAAACATCTAGCACTCAAAAAGGTCACATTCACAAGACTAGTTTCCGATCAAAAATGACCAACTTGTAAAGAATCAGAAAACTATAGGACATAGAGGAAAAGATAGTTGCAAATTAACCAAAGAATGACGTAATGACATGATGACTGCATTTCATATCTATGAGGAGAAAGAAGAAGGACTGAATTTTCAGGGACATGAAAGATGTAGAAAAGACCAAATCAAACCTGTAGCGAGAACAACCACGTTATAACCTGGGCACGGTGGTGCGTGCCTGTAAGCAACAGCCTATAGAGTTGCAGCTGGGACTAGGGATCACAGTTCAAAACCCACCCCGGGCAGTATAGCAAGATCTAGTCCTCCCAAAAATAGCCAGGCATGGTGGCACATGCCTGTAATCCTAGCTACCTGGAAAGCTGAGGCTGGGGATCACTTGAGTCCGTGGTACCCCTAGCAACGTGAGCCTGCGGTTTCCAAAGCCCAAAACAGTGGGACCTAGTGAGTCTTGTCGGGCCAGAGGCGGGAGCTGAGGTTCTTTCGACCCAGGCAGGCCCTTGGAGAAGAGCTCCAGCGCACCCCCACTGGGGCCTAGGCTGCTGGGTGTTGGTTGGGGCAAGGGTGAGTCCTACACCACCAGGACCTCAGGGTCTCGGGGACTCCGGGCCCAGGGATCTCATGGCGGCCCCTGGCTCCACGTGGGCAGGGGGTGGGGGTTTACTCCTACTTGGATAGACCTGCACTAGGGATGAAGAATCCAGTCTCTCCAGCAGCAGCTATAACTCAGAGGAGAGGAAGTGATAATGGCCCTGGGTGCACACTCAGCCTGGGTAAGACAAGCACGGTCTTGAGAACCAACGAGACAGGAACATCTCATCATATATGTGTGTAATCAAGTTGAAAAAGAAAGTAAAATATAGAAGAATAAACAAAATAACACTGCAGAAATGAAAAATGAATCTAAATATACACTGTAATGAAAACACACAAACCGTTAGAGTCGAACACAAACTAAGACCTGTTGATAGCTGGCGTGAAACCAGTTTTGAATATAAAGACTCACAGAGGCTAAAAGCAAATGAAGAAAGATATACTCAGTAATCCAAAGCAAAGAGATATCGTGATATCAATTGCAGATGGAAATTAGGAATAAGGAAAGTTATCTGGGATACACAGGGATATAATGCAATGATAAGGGTCAATTGTTGAAGATGCATCAACCCTTCATGTGTGTGCACCTAAAAGAAAAGGTATCAAAATGCATCCGGGAAAAACGGATAGAATTGCAAAGAGAAATAGATGAAGACACTCTTACAGATGGGGACTTCACTGCTACTCTCAAAAACAGAGTCAAGAGGCAGCAAATCAGAAAGGAACCGCACAACAGCACTATCCATTAACGGGTGACAATTCGCATCTATTTCGTCCAGCAGCAGCAGAACACACATTCTTTCTTTCTTTTCTTTTCTTTTTCTTTTTTTTTTTTTTGAGACTAGGTCTCGCTATTTTTGCCCATGGAACCGCAGACTCTCGTTGCCCGGGGTACCACGGACTCAAGCAATCCTCAGCCTCAGCTTCCCAGGTGGCTGGGATTACAGGCGCACACCACCACGCCCAGGTATTTTTTGGAACTAGGTCTCGCTACGGGCCCCAGGCGGGACTCGAACTGCGATCCCTAGCCCCGGCCGCTTCATAGGCTGAAACCTACAGGCACGAGCCACCGTGCCTGGCCCAGAACACACATTCTTTCAAACTTATGTGGAACAGTCACTGAGGCAGACCACCTTCTGGTCATAAACAAATTGAGATAGAAATCATAGAATATCTCCTCTCAAACTGCAGTGAAAATTAATCTAGTTGTCAGTGACAGAAGACTGATGGAAATCCACAAATACTTGGAGACGAAACAACACACTTCTAAATAGCACAAGGATCAGAAGAGACCTAAGAAGAATTTGATTGATTGATTGATTGATTGATGTGTTTATGTATGTATGTGTGCATGCATGTATGTATGTAATTTTTAGAGACTAGGTCATACTGTATTGCCCGGTAGTCCTGAACCCTCAGACTCAAGTGATCCCTAACCTCAGCCTCCCAAGACTGAGATTACAGGCGCGCACCTCCACACCCGGCTATTTTTTGAAACTAGGTCTTGCTATGTTGCCCTGGGTGGGTCTCGAACCAGTGGACTCAAGCGATTCCTAGCCTCAACCTAAGGCTGGGATTAAAGGCATGCGCCACCGCGCCCAGCTCAAAATTTGATATATTTTAAATGAATGAAAATACGACTTAAATTTGAACTGCAGCAAAAGCAGTACTTGGGAGGGTTTAACACTGAGGGCACATATCATAATGGAAGAAAAATCCATCGTCAATAATATGGACTCCACCTTGGGAAACGAGAAAAAGCCAATTAATTGCGACGTAAGCAGAAGAGTAAAATCATGCAAATTGGAACCAAAATCAATGAAATTGGGAACAGGAAAGCGATACAGAGCATCAACAATATCCAAAACTCTCACTTTGAAAGAAAGCAACACAATAAGGACAATCCTGTCCTCCCACCACCGCAGCCCCCGTGACCCGTCACCGCCGTTCCTGGTGCCCCTCCAGGATGGGAAACTTTACGTTCAGATCAAAGGCTTTTGCCCTCTTTTCCAAAGGAGCAGGTGACCTCATCCATCCATGCTGCCGGGTGGATAGCCTGGCGGCAAGGACAGACAGCGAACCCCATGGCCGATGCTACATCTCACTTAGGAGCACTGGTCACCAAGTCGATGCTCTGCAGGCTGCGCTGGGCACCGTGACAGGTTCAGCCGTGAAGAGCTTTGGGGTTTCTGCTTACATTCCCCCAAAAGGCCAGTGTAGCCAGGCGTGGTGGCGCATGCCTGTAATCCAAGTGCTGGGAGGCAAGAGACCAGGGATCACTTGAGTTCGCGGGTTCGAGACTACCCTGGGCAACACAGCGAGACCTGGTCTCGAAAAAGCAGCCAGGTGTGGTGGCGGGCGCCTGTAATCCCAGCTACCTGGGAGGCTGAGGCTGCGGACCGCTTGAGCCCGTGGTACCCCAGGCACTTGAGTTTGTGGTTCCCCAGGCAACACAGCGAGACCTAATGTCAAACAAACAAACAAATAAAAGATGAGGCACAAAGGCAGCCAAGATGACCCAGATGTGGACAGTGACACCTGGGCCTTAGGGGAGGCTGAGTCTCCATGAATGCCTGCCCAGTGCTGACGGCCATGAGGGTACCCTGCTGGACGGGCCTCCCACACCTAATCTCCCCAAAAAGAAAACCGCCCTCAGCCAAAGGCAGTGAGAAATTAACCTTCCCTCAAGCAAAATAAATATCAAAGTTACTAAATCAAGAGTAACTTGATGGCTCTCCCCCTGGCCGGGGAGAGTCGGACTGCTTTATAAGGACAAAAGGAAGATCTCCTCAGAAAGAGCTCTGACTTGCCAGGCTTGGTGGCGCGCACCTGTAGTCCAAACGCTGGGAGGCAAGAGGCCTGGGATCACCTGAGTTCGTGGGTGCAAGACTACTCTGGGCAAGAGAGCGAGGCCTGGTTTTGAAAAACCATCTAGGCACATGGCCTGTAATCCCAGCTCCCTGGGAGGCTGAGGCTGGGGATCAGGACTATCCCAGGCAACAGAGCAGGACATGTCTCAGAAACAAAAAAAAGAAAAGAAAAAGAAAGAGCTCTGACATCCAGCAGCTATTTATTACACAGCCTCTGTCCAGGGCTGGTGGCACTTCTAGGCCACTTAGAAGACTAAGTGTCCACTGCTAAGTCCCCACAAAGAAGCATGGTGCTCTGCCCATTCATTCCAGGGAGCAGCCTCGACTGGGAGACTAAAGGGCCTGTTGACAAGAAGTGGGAAATGTGGAGAGGTGGGGATGGGGAGGGGTGGGGTCGGCTCGGCTCGGCTCGCAGCAGATGTCAAAGCTGGGAGCTTGAAACTGAGGGCCTGGGACCACAGTAACAACTCCATGGGGAAGGCGGCTCTTCTCAGCGAGGTGGCTAGCATCTCTAAGTCCAGTTTGCCCTTCTCACCCTCCTAAGTACAGCCTGGTTTCCAGAGATGATATGACAGAGTAATATCAAAATAGCTTGAAGGTAGAAGAGATGTGAGAAGCCTGCTATGAAGCCAGACCTCACAGATAATGGCCAACATGTTCTCAAGATTTCTCTTTTAAGTTATTTTTCATAAAACATGGTATTACTACTAAAAGCATTGTTTCCTACTGTTGCTAATTTTGAGTCGATTAAAGGTCTATTTTAACTAGACTTAAAATTCAAAATTATTTTTAAGAATAGCTTTAGAAGCCAGCCACAGTGGCACGTGCCTTTAATCCCAAGCCTAGGACGGGAGGTTGAGACTGGGAATTACTTGAGTCTGTGGGTTCGAGACCTGCTCAGGGCAACATAGCGAAACCTAGTCTCAAAAAATAGCTGGGCGTGGTGGTGCGCACCTGTAATCCCAGCTACCTGGGAGGCTGAGGCTGGGGATCGCGAGTCTGGGGTATCCGGGGCAACATAGGAGACCTAACTTAAAAGAAAGAAAGAACAAATAAAGAGACAGACAAAAATTTAAAACTGTCAGCAGAACTGAAGCGGAGAGTAAGAGAGGGGGGCAGAGGGGTAAAATTGGGGGAAGGATGGGCACAAGAGATTAAGATGGTTCACGGGTAATAAGGTGGTGGTATATGTGCTGCTGAAGCGAGCACTCATGGGTGATAAGGTGGTGGGAGAACCTCGGGGTAGACAATGATGTAAAATACACATATGTTTGTATGCAATCAATTAAAAAATAAAATTGAAAAAAGAATAACTTCAGTTACAAAAAAGTTAGTAACATAATACATTTCCCATATACCCCACACCTTGTTTTTCTTAGCAATCTCATACTCAAAGTGCAATGCATTTGTCACAATTCATGAGCCAATACTGTCCCATCATTATAACTTGCTGTCACACCTCCATTCAGACTTCCCTTTGGTTTTCTTTTCCATTGTCCTATTTCCTTAGGTGTAAGTTTGAGGGTAAAATAAAGTCGTTTAGGATTATAACCCAACGTATAAAATAAATATACAGGCCGGGCACGGTGGCTTGTGCTTGTAAGCTTCAGCCTATGAAGCGGCCGGGACTAGGGATCGCGGTTCGAGTCCCGCCTGGGTCCCGTAGAGAGACCTAGTCCCAAAAAAATAGCTGGGCGTGGTGGCACGCACCTGTAATCCCAGTTACCTGGGAAGCTGAGGCTGGGGATGGCTTGAGTCTGTGGTACCCCGGGCAACGAGAGCCTGCGGTTCCAAGGGCAAAAATAGCGAGACCTAGTCTAAAAAAAAATAAAATAAATATCCAGAATCTATTTTAATTAGACTTAAACAATATTTTTAAGGACATTTTTAGATCGACAGGAAAACTGGTTACATACACGTTGTCCGTAATACCCCACAGACACGAGGACACCCCATGAGGGGGACCTCTTGGCTGTGACCGGCGCTCACTTTCCCGGTTTGGGGATAACCTTGGCAGCTGTGAAGGATGTTGGTCAGGCTTTTTATGAACGTCCCTTGTTTGTTTGATGCTCTGCCTATGATTAGACGGAGGTCACGGACTGGAAACCACAGAGGTCAAGGGTCCTCTCATCACATCCTACCAGGTGTCATCGACTGGGCTGACCTTGACCCTCTGGGCTGACCTTGACCCCCTGCTGAGGGAAGGTATTTCAGGCTTCTCCACCCCCCTTCCCGGTTCTGGGCTCTCTGGAAGGATGTCCCCACCTGTAGCCCACAGCTGCTAGGAGCAGGGGTTTTATTCTACCTGCTGAAGGCCAAGTGTCTACAGCAATTTGGGATTTCTGCTGCGTCTCTATCTATTCAGTATGGGTTCGTTCGCTTCTTTTATATCCCTACGGATCCGTGTCGATGCTTTTTAGACGTTGGGTTATAATCCAAAGCTGTTTTCCTTTGCTGCTCAACCCGTTCAGCGCTCGCCATCGGGGGCGCTTTCCGTCGGCTCCTGCGCTCCGCTGAATACAGACTGAAGGTCTAATACAGATAAATACGACCCACTAAACAAAACTTGGGGGGTTCTTGACATTTTTTAGGCGTGTCAAGGGGTCCCGAGACGCTCACCTTTGAGAACCGCAGCCCTAAAGCGCCCCAGCCCGAACCAGATAAGGACACGGGTCTCCCCAGGGCGGGGCTACCGACCGGCACCCCCCTTCTCGGCGCCATGGACCTGCACCCCGTTCTAGACACCGCCGACCTGCACCCCCTTCTCCGCGCCGCGCGGGTCTGAAAAGGGCGGGCGAGCGCGCCCTGCAGTTCCCGCGAGCGCCACGGCGGGGCGCACGGCGCCCAGTGAGTCACCGCGAGCCGGGAAGGGCCAGCCTCGCGCCCCGCGCGTCCCCCGCGGAGCCGGGGTCTCGGCCCGGCTGCGTCGCCCTCGCTCGGGGCCCTGCGAGCTGGTTCTCCGGCCCGATGGACCTAAGGGGAAGGCCCGCCCCCGCGTAGGGACCCCACGCGAGGAGCAGCGGCGCTCGCCCCTCCGGGCGGGCGCGTCCCGGGTGCCGTCACCTGCCCGGCCCTGCTGCCAGCCGCCGGACAGCTCCCCGCGGCCGGCCGCCCTCCCCGCCCGGGTCCCCTCTCCCGAGCGCACGACAGGCAGGGCCCGGCGGCTGCAGCTGGAGGCTGGGCTAATTGACACAATAAGTTCCCTAATTGCCTCGAAAATAAGGTAATGATTTGGCAGAGGGAATGCTTTGATCTCGGCCCAGAGAGCGGCTCCAAATGAAACTTCAGAGGGGGCCGGAGGCCTCGGCTGCGCGTGAAGCCGGGGTCCCTGCGGACTCTGCAGGCGGCTCCCCCAGGGTCTGCAGGCGGCTCCCCCAGGGGTGGGGGTGGGGGGGTCCCTCACCCAGACCTCACGGCTGTGGCTGCGTGGGGGCGGGTGGGGTGCATGCTGGGCCTCTGGGGATGGGCCACCCGGAGGATGATTTCTGCAGCCCCGGGGGGAGGTTTTGGAGAAGGGGGTGCGACAGACGAGGAGGGGGGCTCAGAAAACCCCCCACTTTGCTCAAGCCTGATAAGGTTCCTCATCCCTTGAGGGCGCAGACTTGCTTTTCCAGGCAGGTGGGGGAGCAGAGAGGAGAACCTTGAGTGTCCTGTCTTCTCGAAGGATCTGCACGCGCGTGCGCGTGTGCACACACCACACACACACACACACACACACACACACACCCTCGATCTGCGCTGTGGGTGTCCCTGCCTGGCAGAGGCCCCAGCACAGAGAGGATTAGAGAGATGAGCTAATCTGGTCTGTATCCCAGACATGGCCCCAGCTAGGGACCTTGCCTACCCTGCCGTTAAAGGGGTGAAGGAGAGCGGAGCCTTCCTTTTGGGGCTGCTGCTGCACGAGTGGGAGGCTCCTCCCCACTGGGGTCCGAACTGTGCTGGTGTCCAAACAGGCTGGGTCCAATTTAGGGAGCAGAGCAGCGGCAGAGGCCTGGGAGAGCCGGGGGAGCGCCGCCCCGGGAGGCCGAGGGAGGCCCCACACGGGGAGCCAGGGCGCCACCCTGGGCGAGGCCGCAGCGGGGAAACTGAGGCCAAGATGCCCGCGAGTGACCTCAGTCCCAGAGATAGAGCGCAGCTGCGCGCGCGGCCCCAGGCGGGGGAGACGCGGGTTGTCTGATTAGCTGGGCAGGTCTGGTGAGGCGTGTTGCAGGGGCTGCCGGGAAGGTGTGGGACAGAGGAGGAGAGAGAGACGGAGAGACAGAGATGAAGATGCATAGGGAGGAGAATAGAAAATGATAGAGGGAAGATTCCTAGAACCATGGAGACGGAGCCAGCGTCGCAGAGGGGGGAAAGGCAGGCAGCATCGCAGAGGGGGGGGCGGGGAGGAAGGCAGGCAGACACGTATGTGAAGGGACGATGGACACAGGCCAGAGCCAGCAGGATGAAGAGCCACAGGGGAAGACAGGGAGACAGAGGCAGGAGAGCAGTGAGCGGAGAAAGGTCCAGCAGGGGCAGGCGGAGAGTGGACCCCGCAAGCTTTTGTCCCCTGGAAGCAAAGCTCGCTTCCAGATCATTCTGGGGCCCAGAACAGGTGGTGGAGACAAGGCTCAGCGCTGTCTGGTGCGAGCGGCCTGGAAGCCGGGCCTGGGGGCCGAGCGGGAACCACCCTCGCCGAGGGAGAAGCTGACCAGTGACCACCCAGGATCCCAGCGCATACCCACTGGCCTCACACAGAACCTGGGCCACCCGCCCAGGACGGCCAGGCAGCCCGCCCACGCCTGGCTCCAGCCTGATTACAGGCGAAGTGCTAAGAGGCTCCAGACCCCCTGGCCCCGCCCCTGGGGCCCGCCTCCACCAGCCACCCCCTCCTCCTTCCCCTTCTGCCTCAGCTTCCTCAGGCCTTTCTTCGGGCCCCTGGGGAGAGTCTGGCCTACTGCTGGGAGGAGGAGGGTCCCCATCTTAGTCCTGCCTCGCCGCCCTTCCCCGTTTGGGGCTGGGTGCTCCCTTGTCCCAAAGCCCTGCTGGCCTCCTCCAGAGCTCACAAATGCCAAGCCGAGGCCAGCGGGCAGAGCACAGCGGGGGTACCCACCTCCCAGCCTCCCCCGCTAAGCCCCTGGGTTCTTCTCAAGCCCCTTGGCTTCCCTAGACACCTGCGTGGGGCAGCTGGGGGGGGGGGACGGAGAGCGAGGGGGGGCAGGCGGGGGGTGCCAGGGGGCTGTGTGAACCTGGCCCCGCATCAAGTGAGACTTGCCTCGGTTTGCAAAATCTCAGAAAAGGCGTCTCGGGGCCCCTTGTGCAAGCAGCAGGCTCAGGAATTCCTTGACTCCCATCCAAACCTCCCCCCAGCCCCTGCTCGGCCTTTCTCTCTGCTTGTTACCATCCACACCACCTCCCACCCACCGAGGAAGGGAGAAGGTCATCGCCCGGAGGGGCCTTGGGAGGGGGGGGTGGCCCGTAGTGGGGCAGCTTGGGGTGGAGGAAGAGCTGTTTACCCACCCGGCGCCCCTCAGCTCATCTCCAGGCCTGCCTGAAGGCCCGGGGAAGGTCACTGTCATTCAGCCCCACATACCTCACAGCCGAGTGAGAGGAGAGGGCACCTGTGGGGGCGGGGGGGGGCAGAGCAGGAGGTGAGAGGGCGAGGGCCAGGGGGCCCCTTGTCCCTGGGGCACCTACTTCTGAGAGGGCAGGCGGCTGTGGTGCCATCTGGAGGAAGAAGGGAGACCTGGCTCTGCGGGCTGGGGAGAAGCTGGCTGGCTGGAGGCCTCCTTGGAAACCCAGGGGCCCCGGGTGAGGGGGGGCGGGGAGCTTCCCCCTCAGGTGTCTGCAGCATGCGGCCTGGAACTCCAGCTGAGCCCTCGGACCAGCCTCAGACGCCTTCTCCTGTTTGCATGGAAACCCCTTGGGAGGAAGGACCGCACCCCAAGTCCTTCAGGATGCCCGGACGAGGCCTGAGCATACAGCCGGTGTCCCATAGGTGCTGACCTGATTCCCCAAGGGACTCCCAGGCCCGAAGCTGACTCCTGCATCTGCGGCTGCTCCTGGTGGGGGTGGGTGGTGCGCGGGGGTGGGGAGGGTGAGGTGGGGGAGTGGGGGAGCAGATCATCGCTGGCCCTGCTCTGGCCAGCCCCTCTGCCTGGAAGCCCACGGCAGGCCTTTGCGTGAGGAGCTCGGTGCTCCCAGAGCGTCTCAGGCCTTGAGGCTGGAAGTTTATTTTGAGATTTGAAGCTCCAAAGTGGCAGATCCCAGAAAACCTCTTCTCCGCCTCTGTATTTGTTCTCTCCTTAAGTGGTTGAGTGCGGCTCTTAGCGTCAGCTGGCTCCTGCAGGCTGGGGTTCCTCCTGGGGAACTGGGGCTCAGCCGG
>PVHY01028464.1:0-14692 GCA_004024945.1 Uropsilus gracilis | reverse complement strand
ACACACCCTCAGGGGAGACGGTGCTGACAGGAGGCAGCCCAGGTGGGTGCAGGTGTGTGTGTGACCACACGTGTCCCGTGTCCTCCGTGACACATGTCACATGTCAATGGAGTGTGTGTCCTGTGTCTCATGGGACCACAGTGGTGTCATGTGACTAGGTGTGTTCTGTCTTGTGACCATTGTGGTGCATGTCATGTGTGACCATGTGTGCCATGTGCCTGATGTGACCACTACAGCATGTCACATGTGGGCAGGTATGTCCAGTGTCTCAGGCAACCATTGCAATGCATGTCTTGTGTGACCACAGGTGTCCTAAGAACACTGTGGCACATGTTACGTGTGACCATCCATGTTCACATGTGTCCCGTGTCTCGTAGGACCATTGCGATGTGTGTCTTGTGTGACCACAGGTGTCCTGAGAACACTGTGGCACATGTCACGTGTGACCATCCATGTTCACATGTGTCCCGTGTCTCGTAGGACCATTGCGATGTGTGTCTTGTGTGACCACAGGTGTCCTGTGAACACTGTGGCATATGTCACGTGTGCCCATCCATGTTCACATGTGTCCCGTGTCTCGTAGGACCATTGCAATGTGTGTCTTGTGTGACCACAGGTGTCCTGTGAACACTGTGGCATGTCACATGTGGCCATCCATGTTCACGTGTGTCCAGTGTCTCATGTGACCATTGCGATATGTGTCTTGTGTGATCATGTCTGTCCTGTCACGAACACTGTGGCGTGTCACATGTCGCTATGTGTGTCCATGTGTGTCCCGTGTCTTGTATGACCATTGTGGTGCATGTCATGCATGACCACATGTGTCACGTGCCTGACATGACTGCTATGGTATGTCACACGTGGGCATGTATGTCCAGTGTCTCGGGCAACCATTGCAATGTGTGTCTTGTGTGACCATGCGTGTCCTGTGCTGTGAACACTGTGGCATATGTCATGTGTGGCTATCCTTGTTCACATATGTCCCGTATCTCTTATGACCATTGTGATGTGTGTCTTGTGTGATCATGTCTGTCCTGTCACGAACACTGTGGCATGTCACATGTGGCCATGCGTGTCCACGTGTGTCCTGCATCTTGTGTGTCCATTATGGTGCATGTTGTGTGTGACCACATGTGTTATGTGCCTGATGCGACCGCTATGGTATGTCACGTGTGGACATGCATGTCCAGTGTCTCGGGCAACCATTGCGATGTGTGTCTCGTGTGACCATGTGTGTCCTGTGCTGTGAACACTGTGGCATATGTCACATGTGGCCATCCGTGTCCACGTGTGTCCCATGTCTTATGGCCATTGTGGTGGTGTCATGTGTGGCCCCATACAGCAGGTGTGCTGTGTCTTGTGTGACCATTCTGGTCTGTACCATGTGTGCCCATGTGGTACGTGTGATTGCACATCAGGCGCCCACTCACACTACAGACCTGGCTCGGCAACTGCAATCATGATGGAAACAAGGAGCCAGAAGGAACCCGGACAGAGGAACAAAATCTACAAGCTGACGCTATCACGTGAGAAGTTGTCCCCTACGTTAGACAACACTGTGGAGAGACGCGCTTCCATCATGTCCACCCCCCCCTTCGTCTCTCGCACGTCAATCGCTCATCTTCAAGCACCGAGTGCACAACACACTGATCCTGCCATTGCAAATCACTTCTCCCTCTCTAGCTCCTACCTTTCCAGGACAGAGCGAGAGACAGAGCGCGCCCGCACAGACAGACACAGAAGTGCCTGGGGGTGGGGGTGGGGGGAACGAACGCCCACTGATTTCAGTGGCTGGAAGAACAAGAGTCCCCGGATTCCTTCCTCTTGCCCTGCTTCAGCTACCCTGCTGATCGTCCTTAATTCTAATCCCGACCTTCCACCGTCCATCCTTGCTTGAATCCTTATTAAGGCGCAAATGTGTGTGCGTGCGTGTGTGCATGTGTGTGTGCCTTAGAGAGCGGATGAGGCACAGCAAGGGGAGATGGTGATCAGTTTCGGTTGTACACTCTGCATCACCATAGATATAAGCTCATGCATCTGCGCGTGCACACATGTGGGACTTACATGCACAGCGCAGCGCGATTCTAAAAAGGATTCCCCCTGTACATGTGCATAATTTTGTCTGAAACCAAAGTCTGGGTTTCAAAGTAAGAAGGGGGGCTTCACGCAGGGGTTACACAGATCGCCACGTACACTGTGGGTGCTTAATAAGTGTTAAATAACAGTCATCTGCTCCTCTCCGTTTACCCTCTATCTACAATCAAGCGGTGGGGTGC
This sequence comes from Uropsilus gracilis, assembly GCA_004024945.1. Lineage (NCBI taxonomy): Eukaryota > Metazoa > Chordata > Mammalia > Eulipotyphla > Talpidae > Uropsilus > Uropsilus gracilis. The sequence goes on along the minus strand of PVHY01028464.1, from coordinate 12,416 downwards.
CGCATTAAGAATCCAGCCATTTTCACGGGGCTGTGTTTCCAGCAGCAGGTGGAGGATTTGCCATGCATCATGCGTCACGGCTCTTGCCGGAGCAGTGCCACGAGGGCGAGCAGATAAGACATCGGCCCACACCCGCGGGGCCTGCCGTGGCTCGGCCGCCTGCAGCCCGCCTGCTCCGCGGGCTCCCCCTCAGCAGCCCAGGTCTCGCCACTGCTGATGAGACAGGTCAGGATGTCTGCATTTTTGGAGCAAATTCTCCTCACATTCCAAGCCAATGAAAATTCCCTGCCGACTTTAGGCTTGGATCTCAGTAACTCCTCAGTCAGTACCTGGTCATCTTCTGACTGTGCTTCTGACTGTTTCCAACTGTACCGCTGACTATTTCTGGCTGCGCTTCTGGCTATACTGCTAACTGTACTGCTGACTGTGCTGACTGTATTTCTGGCTATATTTCTGACTGTATTTCTGGCTGTTTCTGACTGTAATGCTGACTGTACTGTTGACTGTACTGCTGACTGTGTTTCTGGCTGATTCCTTACTGTACTTCAGGTTGTAGTGCTGGCTGTATTTCTGGCTGTGTTTCTGACTGTATTTCTGGCTGTTTCTGACTGTAGTGCTGACTGTGCTTCTGGCTGTATCTCTGGCTGTGCTTCTGGCTGTATTTCTGGTTGTGCTTCTGACTGTGTTTCTGACTGTATTTCTGGTTGTGCTTCTGACTATACTGCTGACTGTGCTTCTGGCTGATTCCTTACTGTACTTCAGGTTGTAGTGCTGGCTGTATTTCTGGCTGTATCTCTGGCTGTGCTTCTGGCTCTATCCCTGACTGTATTTCTGGCTGTATCTCTAGCTGTATTTCTGGCTGTGATCCAAAACATCTGCTGATGTTGTAAAGATTCCCGACTCATGTGCCTGTGCCTTCGCTGTGTGTGTCATTTCTGAGCAGAGTGACAGAGAGGAGTCACTCTGAGAGAGAGATAACTGGAAAATGGGGCAGGATACAGGTTACTCTGAAGGGCTCAGTGTCCCTTCCATGCTACCAGGCCCAGCCCTCCATCTGAGCAACCCCCCTCCGCACTGGCCCTGCTGTGACATCAGTGTCATCTGCACACGTTCTTAGAATGACCAGGAAGCCAGGTCCAGGAGTGAGGAGGGCAGGAAAGGGGAAGGGCTGTGGGGGTGGCAGGGAGTGGCCGGGCTGAGGCAGGTCTGCTCAGCATGGTCAGCATGCGGGAGTCACTCCATCCTCCTTGGCCCATTGCAGGGTGAAGAGCCCTGCGTGGCAGCCCCAGACCAGGGAAGGTCGATGCCCAGGGTCTCAGACACCAGGAACACTGGGGACCCCACATCGCAGTCCAGGCGAGGACGTCTCTCCCGGACAGCGAGGCGAGTGCTTGCTGAAAGCCCCCATGCTCCTTCGAGCTAGTAGAGCTGCGACTGACTGGACAGCACCAGCCTCAGCCCGCAGGCGCCCCCGGCTCACACCAGAAGCACCAGCTGCACGAGCTGGCCACAGCGGCGCAAGGGTACACGGACGCTGAACCTGACAGCGGCCACGCTGCCGGGCGGGGCTGCCACAGAGCTCAGGCCCATCTCTGCGGGCTCTGGCTGCGGCTGGCTGGACATCTGGTGGCTGCACGGAGCTACGTCCCGTGCACAAGGAGGTACGCGTCACAGCACCGAGCAACAAATTGAGTTTCCCCTGCACCTGTTTCAGACAGATCTAGCGTCTCCTCGCCCCCCTGAAGGCCACATCCTGGATGGGGACAAAGACCTCGTCTACGGCCACTACCCCAGCCTCCTCTGAGGGCCGGGCAGCAAGCGGCCCCTCAGGAAGCGGCGATGACCAGAGCGACTGCACAGACGTCGCCCTGCCTAGATTGCCACAGGGGCGCTCGCAGCCCTCAGCTGCTGAGTGTCTCTCACCCAGGCACTTCCCACAGAGCCGAGCCGCCCAGCTGAGGGGTGTGCGTGTGCAGCGGCCATGCCAGCCTCTGCTGACCGCTGGCACTGGGGAGGGGCGCTGGGTGCCCTCGGGTCTAGAGAGGGCACCGGGTGCGCCCTCCGGGGCAGAGAAGCTGGCGCAGCGCACGTCCAACATGCCCCCAGGTCTCTGATGTGAGCTGCCGAGGCAGAGTCCGGAATCCGAGGCAAAGTCCGGCACCACCGCATGGCAGCGACCAGGCTCTGACCCAGACCCCAGTGGCTGCCCTCCCCCACGCCATCCCCTGCGGCCATCCTGGGTGGGCGTCCGAGCATGCCTGACCGTCCCCCAGGGCTGCTCTGTCCACGCCGCCCTCCGGCCGGGCCACGGGGCTTCTGGTGACAGTGGTTCTTCTTCCTTTCTTTTCCTTAGGGGGAGACGCCCCACGATCAAGGACAAGCTGCCCCCCTCCCCCCCGCGACAACCGCACCTTCGAGCCACATCACCCGCGTTCTGGGCCAGATGGACAGGGAGACACAAGCTGGACCCTGATCCCATCGCAGCCACACGCTGGAGTCAGGGCCGAGCAGAGACTCGCGGACAGACAGGGGTCGGCCATGGCCAGGGAAGGGCCACGTCTTCCACAGGGGCACAGCGGCCGCTTGGCCTTGGCGGGGAGGGACGTGGGCAAGTCGCACAGCAGAGAGTGGACTTCAGGGCTTTCAGACGCCCCACGAGATGCACTGAGGGACACGCCTGCAGCACAACGAGCACACGCCTGATCCTCAGCTGCCAACGCAGGTGACTGTGGGGACGCATCAGGCCTGGGGGGTCACAGGTCACGGCACTGCACACGTGACGGAGCCCGGCACACGCTTCGGGGGAACAACGTGGACGTGGGTTTGCCGGCCATCTTGGGAACCCTGGTCCCTGCCAACAAGGTCCTTCCCTGTGGCCTCTCGCCAGCCGATGGAGCACGGCCACCCCGTCCCTGCCGGCCGCGCCCGCGTCGCCGCCGACACGGCTCCTGCTCCCACCGTGCGCAGAGCCAGCAGAGCCCACAGGAGGCTCCTCGCAGGCCACACGTGCATGTCCAGGAACTCGAGACGCCGGCGCAGCTGGATGGTCCCGGAAGGGAAAGAGGCCGAGAAGCACGAGCGGCGAGCGAGTCTGCTAGCTGACCAGCTCGTGGCTCCTGCACGGCGGCCACGTCCACGGCTGCATCCGAGGAATCACGCAGGCCTGAGCGGCCGGGGAAGCCGGGCCTGTTCGAAGCGCCATGGACGTCTGTTCGAAGCGCCATGGACGACAGCCAAGTGCCCGTGCGAGACCGAGCGGGAGCCGGGCTCGTGCCGCGTGCGGTTCAGCAGAGGATGGTGGCCGTCGCGCTGGTCTCTGTGAGGACAGGCACCCTGGGGGAAGGCCGTGCCCTGCGTGGACAGTGCGTGTGTCCACCCGGGGACGCCTCCACGCAGACCCACGCGGCACTGCCGAGCGCCCTGCGTTGCTGACCCTTGAGCGATGGGGTCAGCAGCTGAGAGGACAGGCAGCTCGGGCCGGGGAGGCGTCTGTGTCCACTGCTCCGGCGCCGTACCTGCTAATGGACACAGAACTCCTGGTCCCTCCGGCGCACAACCAGGTCTGCAAGGTCCGGCCGCCCTGGGGCCGGTCGAGGTGGCTCTCTGGGCAGTGGGCCAGCGCTGCGTCGTCCCTGACCCCTGGGCCCGGCCCTCGCCCTTGCCAGGCTGGCGCTAGCACTGCGTGTGTGGACGAGCCACCAGCCGGCCCCACCTGTGAGCGTCCACGCCATGACCTGCCTTCCTGCCACCTGCCACCCAGAGCTCTGCCAGCGGAGAAGCCTGTAGCCCCCGGCGACGCCCTGCACCCCTGTCCGCTCGCCCCCTCCACCTGGCCCGGGAGAGGGAAGGAGGTGACCTCATCGGTGGAGAACAGCGCAGGGTGCAGCCCTTCCCGCCCAGCCTGGAGGGAGACCCCCTTCCCTTCAAGGGACGGCTGTGCCTCGACCTCCCTGCCTGCGGCGCCACGTTTCCTGAATAACCTCGGCGGTTAACACTCCAGGCAAAGGCTCTCTTTGCACATACACTCTGCGTCTGTCCTCTTAGCCCAGCGCAGTCCTGTATAAAGGTGCAGCAAGGAGGCTCGGAGGGATGATCTTGGCGCATCAGCACTCACCTGGATTCTCATCGATGTCCTTAAACGTTTGAGACAGTCAGTCTAGCTTTCGGGGGTTGCGATTCTACCCACGCTAAAATCATGAACACAGCCGCTTCCGAAACATGTAGCCTCACCACAGACAGCGACTTGGGTGCTAGGACCGTCAACAAGTCAGGCATCGTGACGATGTGAAGACGCTTCCTTAGCATTTCCTAGGACAGCAGATTCCAAGCTGGAGGCCTCTACTTTGCTCATGTCAGATGACACCGGCATGTCAGCAAAGACATCTTGCAGCGGGAGATGAGTGAACATTCGAGCCATGCAAAACTTTGGTAATGAGATCTGAAAACGGGCTCGTTTCCATTTTTATTAAGCATCTGAATTCCGCTTCTGTTCCCTTAGAAGTTCATTACCTTCGCAGACAAATCGAATCTGCATTTCTAGGTCATTCCCCACCCTTCCCGTTCATCCTCCCCGGGAGCTAATGGGCGATCAGCTGGGGAAATGCTCTTTTCCTGGCTTGTGCGGTTAACACGCCCGACTGAGCACAGGAGTGACGCCCTTGAAGGCTGGAAACAGAAGGTTCCAGACAGGCACCTTCCTTCCTCCCCCCCGGGTGAGGGTTAAGGTTTGGAGGGAAGCGCGCGTCTGCCGGAGCTGCTCTGTCAGAGAGATCAACGCAGAAAAGCGGCAGGAGACAGAGCAAGGAAGGCCACGGGAGTAGGGCTGAGGCCTGCAGGGGACGTGGCCGAGGCCAGAGGGGACAGTGACCGCCACCCCACCCAGGCACTGCCACGTTCTGAGGAAAGCCCTCAAGTGTACCCTGGAACAGTGCCCTGAGCCACCCCGCGCCTCCTTCCTGGGCTTGACTAGCTCAGCCCTCGACAGGAATTCACACACGTGTGCTCCGAGCTGCAGCTTCCCCGTGGAGACAGTTCCTGCTTCGCCGACACTTTCGATCCAACTCAGTTTTCATTTCCCCCGCCTGGACCGAGGTTTCCAACGTGAGCCTACGGCCAAATCCCCCCCGAACTCTTCGGCTGTCAGAGCAAATGATCTGATGCCCAAACCCCCATGAAGCCTTTCACAGCAAAGGTGACTCCTTCTCACTTTGGGTTGAAAATAAAGTCCCACTTACGGATGGCAGCTTTGCCTGGAAATTGTCCCACCCATGACAGTTCGCAATGCCTCAAGAGTCCCCCGATGGAATACGTGTTTTTATTGGGGGGAGCGGGAGGAGGGGTAAAAGGGACACTGGAAAGGAAGTTGTTGATGATGTTACTCTTGCTATGACCCGACGTCACAGGAACTAAAACCGTTTTTCAAAGAGGTGGAGCAAGCGATGCGGTAACGGGTGACGATGCCAGAGGAACAGACCGCTCTAAGGGGCGAGCGACAAGGCGGAGTTCCCGGATAACCATGGGCTGGGACACAGTTTCCACAGCGAGAGGCCAGACTCCCAGAGCACCCAGCGAGGGAAAGCCTGGCCTCCAGGTCTTAGCCCCCGCAGGGCTCCGAGTGTGTGGTCTCAGGGCGCAGCTGGGCCCGGGCACCAGAACAGGCATGGAGGAAGCTCGCGCTGAGGGACATTTCTCGCCATGTCGTATGCGCTGGGATGAATCTCGCCTCTTCACTTCCCAGGAACATCAGCAGGCCGCAGCTGAACGGCCCTGAGCCTGTAGATGTCTTGAAAATAGCCGCTATCGGCCTGGCCCGCAGCTGACACAGAAACAGTTCCCTAGATACGATACCCTCCACACTTCAAAATATGCGTACTTCAAACCAATCAAACCCAATGAAAAATGCATCACTCAGCGACTAAGAATCTGGGCGAAGGCATGTTTCACGTGTGCAGGAAGAACGCGTCCAGCTTACAAAGTCTGGTCCCGGCGGCGGGCTTCTCTGAGTAAAGACGGTCCTAGAACAACATCCATGAGAACCCCATGCAAAATGGCCACCTGAGGTCTGCCCGGGCCAGACAGCCATCCCGGCAGGAGCCTTGCAGGAACCACCGCCTTCCTGGTCAGTGACAAGGGACGGTCCTGCCTGAAGACGCTACAGTGTTTGACCTGTCGGCGCAGGCAAGACTCGCAGAGACGGCGCAGAGCCTGGCACGGGCGCACCTCTTGCTTGGCACTTTCCTCTGGTGGCTGAGTTGCTTTTCGCAGGGCTGCCGGAAGGCTGTTCGGCAGCCTGGATGGGAACTTTGAGAATCCTGATCTATTTTGACTCACAAATTCCAATTTTAGGGAAAACAGTCTACGGTTATTGGGAGCTGCGGTGCAGGCTAGCAGGGCACACACTACATCCCTGCTAATCACGGAGCCCGGCTTCCTACCCAAATAGCGGGGAGCACGCGAGCACTTCAGAAAGCCACGAGAACACCATGCACACGCCAGGAGCCTACGTCAGGGGAGTCCCGGAGCAGCCGAGTCTGGGTGCACAGACCTGTTCGTACTGCCCACACCTGCCCAGCGCTGGCCCCCACGGTCATCCTGGCTGGCGGAGTTGCCAGCCTGGGCACAGGTCCAGGGCGGAGTCCCCGGCCTGTGTTCACCCGGCCTCACATGTGGATCGGGCAGCGGCCGCAGGCTGAGCTCACGCAGGTCTCAGAGGCCACAGAGAAGACAGCGCTCTCGCTTGGGGTCAGTAGCTGACCGGCTCTTCTCGCAAGCCCACGCACCAGGGGTCCTGGGGCCATCAGTGACGTGCACCGGGCACCCCGGACGCAGGCGCCTCTGGTTGCTCGTCTCGGGCCTCCCGGGGCAGTGTGGGGCTCTGGGGCTGGTGGAGGCAGCAGAGTCCCCACCCTGGGGTGCTGTCTGGGGGCCCGCTGGGGTGTCTATGGGGACATGGTCTCCCAGCAAGGCAGGCAGGTGCTCCGAGCCCCTAGCTGACCACGGCGGGGGTTCTGGCCAGCTCTTCCCCTCCCCCTCCCCTCCTCCCCAGCGTGGGCTCAGCCCCGCCCGCACAAGCCCCTCAGCCCAGTCACACGTGTGCTGGGCCCCAGCAGCCTTTCCGGAGGCTTCGCGCAGACTTGCGTGATCGCCGCCCTCAGCCGACGGGTGCCCGGACGCCCGGCCGATCCTGGGCCCCAGATGGGCCCGGGACCCAGCGAGAGTTGGCTGGGGGAGGGGGGTGTGCTCTGGGGCTGTCTGGCCCGGGCCTCAGCTTCGTGTCCAGTTTGGGTACATGTCCCCCTCCCACCACCACTGGCCACCGAGAGCTGGATGGGTGGGCTTCGGTTGGACCCTGAAAATGACAAGCGCCGAAAGTCGCCTGGAGTAAAGGCCACTGCTTGAGCGGTCACTGTCTAAGGGGCTGGCCTCCGGACAGCTGGGCGCCATCACTTTCTCTTGGGCCGCCAGGCAGGTGCCCACAGCGTAAGCTGCCCCCCATCCCCCCCCCACCCAAGGCTATCAGAAAATAGACCGAGAAAAGCACGATGACCTGTGACCAGACCACCTGTGGGCCTTTGGGCAAAAACTGATGAGTGATGGGCTATGGTCAGAGGCTACGGAGGGTCACGAATTCTCACCGCCAACAGGAGGGTGGCAGAAGGGTGCAAAAGAGGCCGAAGGGGGTCACACGCTCCCTCTCTCTCTGGAGGCAGCCCGAGCCGGCTAGCATCGTGGCCCCGAGCTGACTCTAGAGATGAATGGGAGCAGCTTTGTGGTTGGTGGAAGGTGGCATGTGGGAGCAGCGGGAGTGGCACCCCCGCACGTAGTGTGGAGTGAACCCCTTCCCCAGGCACATCGGCTCGAAGGGCTGAACTAATTGCGCTGACCCAGGCCCTCAAGTCAAGGTACGACGGCCAGCATCCACACGGACAGTAGATGTGCCTTTGCCACCGTGCGTGTACGTGGGGCTCTGCATCGAGAAGAGGGCTCCTGACCACGTGAGGGAAAGGCATGAAGAACAGAGAGGACTCCTGGAATTGCTGCAGGCCATCCGGGAGCCCAAGGGAGTGGCGGCTGGCCGCTGGCCAGGACATCGAAAGGGACCGACCTGGAGGCCATCGGAAACCAGCTGGCCGATCGGGCGGCCGAAACGGCAGCCCGCTGGAACCCCACAGGAATGGAAGGTTCTCCCAGTGCACCAGCTCCCTGACGCCCCCGTGCATTCAAGGACGACCAGAGGTAGAATGCCCAGATGTCAGGTATATTGGAGGATGGGCCACCATAGCCGAAGACCGGGTGGGGGTGCCTCGGCTGCTGGGAAGGCGACTCCTCAGAGAACCACATCCAGGTGCACACTGGGGGTACACAAGCTGACCGAGCTGGGCGGCCGACAGTTCCAGGTTCCAGGCTGAAGCGGGTAGTCCTGGACATCGTGGGGGAGATGTCAGCACTGTCAGGCAGTGAGCCTAGGGGGTGGAAATCCACCGAAGGGAAACGAGAAAGGGGGTCCACCCTGGGGTATTCTGGGAGCTGGATCCTGTTACCTGCTGGTCTTGGGGGACACTTTTTAGGGTTGGGTGGACGCATTCCCTGCTCGCCATGAAACCGCAGGGGTAGTGGCAAAGAAACTGCTAGAAGAGGTTCTCCCCAGATTCGGGCTCCCGCTGGCTCCAGGTTTGACAACGGGCCGGCCTTTGTAGCCGCCATCTCCCAAAATTTGGCCAAGGTGGTGGTGGGCACCGATTGGAAGCTACAGTGTGCCTCACGCCCCCAGAGTTCAGGGCAAGTGGAAAGGATGACTCGAACTCTTAGCCATGACTAAGCTAGCGCTGGAGACTGGTGGAGGGTGGGGAGACCTCCTTCCCTTTGCCCTCCTCCGGGCTAGGTGTACCCCCTACTTGAAGGGGGTAACCCTTTCTGAGAGCCTTTTTGGGAGACCCCCACCCATCTGCCTCAGGCTGCCAGAAGCAGCGCCGGCAGACATTACTCATCACTACGTTCTCCAGGGCCTCAGAGCTCTCTGGGTTTCTCTCCACGCATGAGCAAGCTAGGATGCTGGAGATAGACTCTCATCCCTTTGCTCCTGGAGACCAGGCGTGGATTCATTCCCCAGCATCCTGCGAGCAACCTGGAGCCTCAATGGAAGGGCCCGTCCACCATTGTCCTTGTTAAACCACCGCAAACGCGGACTCTCAGAGAAGTAGGCAAACGGAAGTTTTATTAAAAGACTCAGCTGAGGGCACCTGGGTCTCGGAAGGAACGTCGGCTCCAAGGCCTCAAGCTTTGCTGATGCAGCAACTTATAGGTTCTGCAAAAACTCAAAACACATTTCCACGGAGAGGCGTTTCCTGCGTGACGTGACACACAACTGGCACAGAATACACGAGACTGGCATCAGATACAGCTTGCGACACTCTGGACATTTCTTCGAAATAATACCTCCGTGGACTAGGCCTCTTCACCCTGGATAAGTCCATTTCTGATGCACAAGCTGTTTTCCTCCCATTTAAGGGAAGGGCAAGCAGCTGTGTCCAGGTATCATCTTGCTTTTAGCTTTTCCCCACACAGAGCCAGGCCTGAGTTAGCAAAAGCTGGAGAAAGTTCTACAAAGTTTGAGTCTCCTTTGACCTTGAGATGCCTGCAGGCGGAGCCAACGTTTAGGCCTAGCAGTTAGCACTTTCGGTTTCAGCCTTGAGGGGGCTTAAACTCATTTTGACAGTCCTGACCACCCCCCTCCAACCCCAACAGTGAAGGTCGAAGGGCTCCGGGCCTGGGTACACGCTTCCCACATCAAGGAGGCCGAAGAGGCCGGGGCCGAGTCGTGGGAAACTGTGCTCAAGGAATCCCAAGGCCTGAAGCTGAGACTTCAGCAGGCTGCCTGACATGACAGGAGAGTGCTGGTGACCCTGCTGGCAGGGGACTGGGTGACCTGTAATCCCTACAGCCCTCCCCAGGACAGGTGGACCCTCGAGGACACTCAGACAGGGAGGGGGTGAGGGAATCTAACTGGCCATGGGTGCCGCCCCTCTGTGTTTCTGGGCGAAAACCCCACCAGCGAAATGTCTGGTGTGAAAGTAACTGCAAAAACACAGTTCGTCATCTTTGCTCCTCACCCAGATGGAGCCACAGCCAGTGGCTACCAGGGCCGCGGCTCCTGTGCGACGTCAGGGCTCAGAGAGTGAGGGGTTCACGGTGACAGTGTTTCCCTCCTCACCTCAGCCTTGTATTACAGCGTTTCGATAAGAAACGAAATGTTTCTGAAATCGGGTCAGAATGGGACAGAAGTCGTCAACCCACAGGCCACATTCAAAATGCAGCTTCTGCCACCCGGGTCCCCTCAGGTTCGTACCGCCCGCACAGAGCCGCTGCCAGTCAAATGCAGTTCAACAACAGGGTTTATTTACAAGGGAGCTCAACAGGGAGAACAAAGTTCTCACAGCCTCAAGTGGCAGTGATCTGACCCCAGCCACCATTCTCAGTCCCAAAGGTCCCAAAGACACAGTCCAAGATGGCGCCCTCTGCCCCTCCCAGCCTGAGGCAGGCACTCTGCCAAGTCCAGTCTTTCTCCCACGTCTTCCCTTGGCTTCTTCTCTCTCCAGTGTTCCGAGCTGCTCCGCTTCCCCAAGCCTCTTCCCACTTCTTCCACAATGGCTGATGCACAGATCAGCTTTCCCCATCCCTGGCCATCTCCAGGGACCAGCTCACTCTGCCGCCTTGCTGCGGTACCACACTCTCCACACCGGCCACTCTTCTGCCAGCCACCATAGCTCCTCGCCACCCCCAGCTCCCTCTTCCTGGGTCTTCTGCCCAGCCTGGTCACTAGGGCTCCTCTTTACCCCCCTGCCATTCTCATGTCTCTCTCCTCTCCCCAAAAGTCTGTGCTCGAGTCTCTGCTCCTTTCCTCTTTATCTTTTAGTTTCCTTTTTCTCCTAAAAACCAAAGGTTCCAGTTTCCCTCTACACACCCTCTTGGTGGTACCTTTTCTCTTCCCCACCTGGGATTTGCAGCGAAGTAAAAGCCCCCTTATCCTGTTTAGGCCTCTTTTGCCTCCATTTGTCTGACACAGCTAATGGCATCAATGCCTAGACTGTCATACTGCCCATACTGGGCACTGGCTTCATTTCCACTCCCAGGAACCAGTGGGGGAGGATTTAAGGGGTGCCGGTGTGCTGCCAGGGAAAGGGGGTGTGTGTCTGTGAAAGACTGGGGAGGGAAAGTGGGGGGGAAGGGACGGGCTCCTTCCCCTGGGCCCGGGACCGGCAGCCGCGCATCACACGAGCTCCGAGGCACAAGCACGCTGGCCCTGCTCACCTGCACGGCCGCCTCTCGCCCTCTGGCTCCCCTGGGGACACAGCCCATACATTTTGATGCTGCTTATTTTAAGCTCCTCTATTTCCAGCCAACCGAGCACCGCAGCCGCTGGGAGCATGGGGAGGGGGGCGCAGCTGCTCCACCCTCGCGAGGGAGCAGGTCTGCCTGACGACGGGCGGCCGCCTGGGAAGCCATGGCCAGACGGCCGTCACGTCCTGCCTCCATCCGTCACTTGCTCCAAAGCCTACGGGCAGCGCTGACGTATGGAACGGGCCCAGCACATCCTCACCACACCTTCACACGGCATCAAATAAATGGGCCTTTGGGTTCTTAACGCCTCCCCAAGCATACACTTCATCGTCAGGACAGCCCGCGTCGTCGCACACGCAGGAACGTCGACGATGGTCACGTCAGGTGGACACGCGCCCGGCGTCCACCTGGTGGGCAGCGGGAGCTTGTCCTGTAGAGACGCAACGGGAAATACTTGCCGTGTCGCTCCCCACCGGTCCCGCTCACCGGGGCCTCCGGGAACCAGGACCTCCCAGCAGCGAGCGACAGACGGCACCGTGGAGAAGAGTGATGACGAGGAAGCTCCCAGCAGCTGCCCAGCTCGCTGCCGTCGCCAGAGCCGCCTCAGAGCGGGGCTGCCGTGTGCGTGGAGAGAGACACGGGCTCGCGGCCGCAGCCCAAGAGAGAGGCTGGAGCCTGGTCCCACGCAGCTGCCCTCGGCCACCACCACCCGTCCTCCCGGCCACGCGCTCCTCTCCCACGCAGCCCCAGGCCTCTCCCTGTGCCATGTGGGGAGCGTCCACCGTGGTCAGAGCGATGACCGCTTCTAACGGCATCATCGTTTCTAATGGCGTCATCGCTCTCCCCAACAGAAAGCAGACGTCGGCGCCTCGGGAGGTCTTGCTCCTGTTCGAGCGTCTCTCCCGGCAGCGGAGAGGGTGCCCATATGGGGCGGACACCCCTCCGCTGACCGAGTGGACACCGCTCCGCTGACCGAGCGACACACACGCTCATACACGAAGTGACCGCACTGTCCACGCCGGCCACTCTTCTGTTGGCCACTGTGGCTCCTCGCCACCTCCAGCTCCCTCTTCCCAGGG
>PVHY01028463.1:0-15218 GCA_004024945.1 Uropsilus gracilis | reverse complement strand
CTCCTACTTTATTTTTGATGAAATGTCAACCACTGATGGAAAGTAGAATGGGTAAGGTCAGATATTTAAGGAAAAAACAGAGAAGATTTGAAATGGTTTAAAACCATAAGAAATCCTGAGTTGTGCTGGGTACCTCTTAGATATCAGAGAAACTAAATGACCACTATCTAAAGCAAATGGAGATTTTCTACAACAGTGGTTAGTGTCCTGGTGTGAAAGTGAAGAAAGAAGGCAGTTGAATGCTTGCACACTTGTCAATTAGACTTGACAAAAGGACACAAAAGGTAAGGATAATCGGGAAAATCATGAGCCTGAAAATTTAAACTGATGAAAGAAGGAAAAAAATTTCCAAGTACTATAGAGTCTGATGAGATGGAGATTAAGTAACATTAATTAATTTCATGAAAAATGAGGAAAATAAATTATAGTACTCTCAGTGGGTGTTCTACTTTATGTTTCATAAGTGATCCGTGGGGTTCTAAATATTTGTTGAATGACAAATGAGTGGTTTTCCTATAGGTTCAAATTAATATTTCCTTGTTATTGTAAACCTAGTTTACTTTTATTTTCAACTTTTTAAAAAATATAATAAAATAGCTATTTTTCTTTTAGTATAGTTCTATGAATTTCAAATTAAGGCTAATCTAGAGCAATTTTAGGTTTTTGGAACACTAAAGAAGACAGTAGATTTCCTATATGCCAACAGTCTGCCCCATCCTCACAACCATTGATATTTTAATGTGGAAACTTTTCCAATATAAATACATTAATGAGATTGCATAGTTTGAATAGGTTTCACTCTGTGTTGTTCAGTTTTTTTGTTTTGGCCAATACCAGGATTCTATGTATCCACCATTACAATATCATACAAAATAATTTCAGTTTTAAATATTCCTGTGCTACACCTATTATTCTCTCCATCTTCTCAATCTCTTGCAAGGATTTTTTTTTTTTACTGTTTCTTTAGTTTTGACCAATTCAGAGTGTATGGAATCACACAATATGTTGTGTTCTGACTGATTTACTCAATATCATGTCTTTTTGTGAATTGATAGTTCATTTGCTTTCAGTGCTGGATATACCACCATTTTCTTGTTCATTCACCTAATGAAGGACATTTTGGTTCCAAAAGTGGACAGTTATGAAATTCATGTGTAGAATTTCATATGGATGTGCTCTGCTAAATTCATTTGGGGAAATATCAAGGAGAGTGAGTGCTGAACTATTGACTAAGATCATGCTAGCTTTCTTTGATACCACCTGTGTATCTCCCAGAGTGTTTGTACCACTTGCATTTCCACAAGCAATGTATGAGAATTCCCGATGCTCCAATTTCTTGTTAGCACTTGATGTCAGTGTTCTGAATGTTAGCTGGTTTAATTGATATGTAGTAATTTATCATTGTTACTTCAGTTTGCATTTACTAATGAAATATGATGTATAGCATATTTCCATATACTTACATGCATCTGTTTATATTCCTTGGTCAATTGTCTGTTCAGATCTTTTCCCCACTTTAATTGAGTTGTTTGCCTTATGAATTCTTCAGCTACTAAGAATATTAGCTCTTGAGCAGATGTGTGTTTGACAATGTGTGTTTTGTCTCATTCAGATGTGTGTTTTGTCTCATTCAGAGGCTTACTTTTTGATTCTTTTAAAAGTGGACTTCTTAGAGCAGAAGTTTTGAATTTTAATGAGTTCTAGCTTATCAATTTATTCTCCCATGGATTGGACTTTTGTATTATATTAAAAAGTCAGCTGCAAACTCAAGGTCATTCGCATTTTCTTCCATGCTGTCTCCTAGAAGTTTGGCAACTTTACATTTACAGTGAAGCCTGTGATCCATTTTGAATTAATTTTCATAAAAAGTATAAGGTTCATGTTTAGGTTCATTTTTGTGTGTATAGATGTCCAATCATTCCAGCAGCTTTTGTTGAAAGTGCAATTTTGTTATCCACTAAATTGCCTCTGCTTCTTTGTCAAAGTTCATCAGACTAAAATTTTTGCAAGCCTGTTTCTGGGCTCTCCTGTTCCACTGATTCATTTGTCAGTTCTTTTGCCAATACCACACCATTGTGGTTACTGTCATTTGTAGGAATTTTAAACAAATACAGATTTATGTATCTACCACCATAATCAACCCACAGCATAATTCCATCATTCTGAAAAGCCCATGCTATCTCTTTATATTCATTTTCCCTTTCTCACAATGTCTGAGAACCAGTGATACGTTTTCCATTACAATTGCTTTATCTGTTGGGGAATATTATTTTAATAAATTGTGATTGATTTCTATCATTCAACATAATACTCTTGTGATTTACTTGTGTTTCTGTGTGTATCAGTAGTTGTTCCCTGTTATGGTTAAGAGATATCCATATTGTGTGGTCATAGCACCATTTATTTACCCATTCCCTCCATATGGCTAGGAAGAAAACCCCTCCTCACTTGAGAGATATAGGTTATTCCCAGTGTTTGGTAATATAGGTTATTACCAGTGTTTGGTAATTAAGAGCAAAATTTCTATAAATATCCAGCTATATATTCTGTGTGAACATAAGTTTTTATTTCTTACCTGAGAGATTTCTGGATCATAAGTTAAGTATATGGTTAACTCTAGAAGAAACTATCAATCAATTTTCCAAAGTGGCTGTGTTGGTGATGATGGTTTATGACAAACATATTTATCATGATTTTAATTTGTATTCAGTGACTAATCATGTTGAACACTGTTTCATGTGATTATTTGCTATCCATATATCTTCTTTGAAGAGTCTGTCAACATCTTTTTACCATTAAAAATGTTTATTTTTTCACTGTGAGCTTTGAAAGTTACTATTACAGATAGACTTTTTTTGATCAGATGCATGGTATATAAATATATTTTGCCAACTAGTGGCTTGTTTTTTCATTCAACTACTGAATTACACAGAAAAAAAGTTTGTTAACTTTTTATTATTTTTTACTTTTTTTTTTTACTGAGGTAACAGTTTAAAATATTTGGAGAGTTTCAGATATACAACAGCTACCAAAAATTTAGTTTTCATCCACCACCATGCAGTTGATTTTATTTATCTAATTTAACTACCCCCTTCCCTTTAACCTTGCTAAACACTATTTTGCTTGTATAATTTAAGACTTTGTTTTTTTTTTTAAATTTTTTTTCATTTACTGTGCTTCTTTATCTTCCATATGTGAATGAAATCATATAGTATTTAACTTTCTCTGCCTAAGTTTATTTAGTATAATGCCATCTAAGTCCTTTCATGTTTTCTTAGGAAAATTTTACCATAAAGCAAACAAAATTGGATAGAGGACTTTAATAAAATTTTATCTAAAGAAGGCATTTTAATAGCCAACAGATACATGAAGAAATATCATTACTCAAAACATATATATATATATATATATATAAAACATTATACTTCTAAATGATCCATGGGTCAAGGATGAAGTTCTAGGACAAATTAGAAAAAAATCTTTGAATTTAAAGAAAAGTACAAAGACCAAGAATTGTAGAGTATAGTTTAAGCAATGCTTGGAGAGGAACTATGGCAATAAATGTTTTAACTGGTAAAGAATGGACTCAATCAATAGTTTTTGCTTACAACTTAGGAGCCAAGAAAAAGAAGAGCAAAATATCATATAATAAGCATAGAAATGGAATAAGGAGCAAACTTCAATAAAATTGAAGATAAACATAAACAGTCAATGAAAGTAAAAGCTGATTCTTTGAAAAATTCAACAAAATTGATAAATCTCTGATCAGGAATAAAGAAAGAAGACAAAAGTGCCAATCATAAAAATTACAGAAATGAAATATGGTCTTTTACTACAGATGCCAAACATATGAAAAAGATAGTTGAATATCCTGCCAACTGTTTTTTACCCCAGCCAACAATTTATCTGAAATGGACCAATTTCTTGGAAACTGTAAACTACTAATACTCACACAAGATCAAATAGATGAAATAGACTTACTAATAAGAAAATTATGGAGTTTGGAGTTTAAAACATCATCTGAGAGTCACCAAGTACAGGTGGCTTCACAGATGAAATATAAAATATTGCAGGAAATAATGCTTAGTACAAAATATCTCTCAGACAATAGAAAAAAAAGAAACATTCCCCAAATCATTTTATTAAGCTAACATCACCCTGTACAAAACTAGACAAAGTTGGGAGATTAAAAAGATAATTATAAATCAAGTTCCATCATTAAAAATGTAAATGTTATAGCAAAATATAATCAAATTAGATGAAATAATATAATAATGCACCACAGTTAAGTGTGATTTATCTCAAAAGAATAAACTGGTTCAATATTTTAAAGGCAATTAATGTGATCCACCACATTTAGAGTTCAAAGAAAAACACATTATTGGGTCAATTAATGAAGCAAAATAACTTGATAAAATTCAATATTCAGTCATGAAAAAACCTCTCTATTGCAGTAAACTATGAAAGGGAAGGAACTTTCTCAATATAATCAAGGTCATCTACCAATAAGTAAATAAACCTATAAATAATATCATACTTAACAGTGAAAGGTTGAATGCTTTCCTATTAAGATTGTGAAAAATCAGGATTCCACTCTCACTATTATTACTCAACATATTAGAAATTTCAAATTGTGCAGTAAGCAATAAACAGAAATTATTTTTTAAAATAGATAAGAGATTATGAAATATTATGGCCTCTATCATTGACAACATGATTATATATATAGAAAATCCATGATACTAAAAAATGAAAATGAGACACAAAAGACCTAGAAATAATAATAAATACATTTAACAAGTTTATAAGACATGAATCTATACAGAAAAATAAAACATTTTATATATATTAAAATATACAATTAAAACAATACTATTTATAATTGTGCCAACAAACAAAAAATAAAACACTGGTATAAATCTAAAACAGTAATCAAGTATGTAGTTTTACACTAAAAACTACAAAGCACTGATGAACAAAAAATAGGCAAAACTGAGTAAATGGAGAGAACTATCTTGTAGTTTGGGTTCTTTGTCTAGTTATCTATTGCTGATTTCTAGCTTATTTCAAGTATACCCTGAAGCATAATTTTTAGGATGAAAATTATTAAACATTTTTAAAACTTTCATGACTCATAGTATGAACTACCTAGATGAGATTTAGTATGTTTAAGCGCTATACCTAGTTACACATGTATGTTGAACTGATATTGCTTTTTGTGTATGAGTTAAATCTTCGATCAGTATGCACTGACCCTCTTAATCCCTGATGATTTTTTCTGCTCTGAAGTCTAATTTGTCTCATTCTAATATAGCCACTTCAGCTCTCTTAGTGTTAAGTGTTTTCATGGACATAATTGTCAATTCTTTTAATTTGCCTATTTTGTTAGATTTGAAGTGAGTTTGTTGTAGACAGCATATAATTGGGTCACTTAAAAAATCCACTCTGAAACTCTCATATAATTGCTCTGATTGGACCATTTGCATTTAGTATAATTATTGATAGGTTTAGGTTTACCTCTCTTCATTTGCTATTTGTTTAATGTTTCCTCTAGTTTGTATTCCTCTTTCTTTTTTCTTGCTCTCATTTGTGTGATTTTTTTTTATATTATACCTTAATTTATCTACTGGGAGTTTGACTTTATTTATATGGTTTTTAGTGACTGGTTTCAGAATTACAATATACACACTTTGTTTTTCATTGAATCCTGAAAACTTTATCATATAAAATGGAATTTAAAAAGAATATCATCATGTGAATCCCTTTAGCCCCCCACTTTTATGGTATGTTTGTGTTACCCATACAACTTATATTAAAATTCTCACCAACAAGGTAAAATTTGTTTTTAACCATTGAATCTATTTTTAAAATGCCAGCAGAGAGGAATAGTGTCCTCTGGTAAGGAGTCATAGTTACCAATTTGCTTTTCCTTCATGATGTTCCATGCTTACTTTTGGAATTAGTTCTTTTATTTCTGAAAAAAAAAATTATCAACAATGCTTTTTGCACAGAAATGCTAACTTTTTTTTAATTTCCCTTAATGTGGGAATGTCCTTATTTCTTTTTGATTACAGGAGGTATTTTCACTGTATATACAGTTCTTCATCAACAAGTCTTCCTTTCAGCAATTTAAGAATACTGTGCTACTTCTTTCTGGCTTCATGATTTATGATGAGAAATTGGCAATCATCTGAAATTACAGTTTCTGTAAAAATAGTATTTTCATCATGTTTTTTCTTTCTCCTTAAGTTTCAGCAGTTTGATTATGAAGTATGGGATATTGGTTTATTGGGTTTATCATAGTTAACTATGTTTAATCTGGACCTGACAAATTTCTTATGCTCACTAGAATCAGACCCACATGTTTGCAGCTTAAAGATGAATCCAGAGTTGTTTTTTTTTAATTATTATTATTAAAAGTTTATTCTGGTTGACAATTTAGGCCATAAACATGCACATGAAAATTCCATAAAAAGGATGTGCATGTGGGGGCTTAGGAAGGGTGGGAATGGGAGGGAGTGGTCAGGGAGGAAAGGTGGTGGGTGGTCCCCAGGGAATATAAAGATGTGAAACACATATATAAAAAAATTAATTAATTAAGGGATAAAAAAGGAATCAGTACAATTTCCACACTGGGGAGAAGAACCTCTCCTGCCTACCGGGCACTATGCAGATGACTCTCTTTTTCTTTCTCCATTCCCTAATAACCCTGTTCCGTTTTTTTCCCCTCTTTTTAAAATTTAACTAATTTTTTAATTTGCATATATATGTATATTTATATTTATATTACATTAGTCCATTATTGTGCACCCCAGGGCTTTCCCACTTCACTAACATTTGTTAACCATGCTGATCTTTTGTGCTCTTCACCTCCCTCACCTTCTTCCCCCTCCTCCTCTCTCGCTCCATGGTTCAGTCCCATTGATTGTTTTCACTCTTTCTTATTCATTTGTTTGTTTTTCCCTATGTCCATCATATAAGTGAGACCATCCTGTACTTCTCTTTTTATTTTTGACTTATTTCTGCTAATATGAGTCTTTCTAGTTCCCTCCAAGTTGCTGCAAATGACATGTGTTTGTCCTACTTGATTGATGCGTAGTATTCCAGCATGTATATGTACCACATTTTTTTTTAGCCAATCATCTGTTTTGGGATATTTGGTTTGTTTCCAAATCTTGGCAATTGTAAACAGAGTTGCAATGAACATGCGTGTACAGGTGTCCTTTTGAATTAATGTTTTCCTGTCCTCTGGGTAGATTCCTAGTAGTGGGGTTGCTGGGTTAAATGGT
This sequence comes from Uropsilus gracilis, assembly GCA_004024945.1. Classification (NCBI taxonomy): domain Eukaryota; kingdom Metazoa; phylum Chordata; class Mammalia; order Eulipotyphla; family Talpidae; genus Uropsilus; species Uropsilus gracilis. Next base: position 7,929 of record PVHY01028463.1, on the reverse strand, counting down.
AGTCCACTTTCAATTGTTTGAGGGTCCTCCACACAGTCTTCCATAGTGGCTGGACCAGTTTGCACTCCCACCAGCAGTGTAAGAGAGTTCCTTTTTCTCCACATCCGTGCCAACATTTGTTGTTGTCTGTTTTACTTATATGGGCCATTCTTACTGGTGTAACATGGTATCTCAGTGTGGTTTTAATTTGCATTTCTCTGATTATTAGTGATGTGGAGCATTTTTTCATATGCTTATTACCCATTTGTATCTCCTCTTTGGTGAAATGTCTTTTTAGTTCTTCTCCCCATTTTTTGAGTGGGTTTTTTGCCTTGTTTTTGTTGAGCTGTAGGAGCTCTTTGTGGATCTTTGTTATTAGACCCTTGTCACTTGTCTGGAGGGCAAAAATTTTCTCTCAGTCGCTTGGGTTTCTTTTTGTTTTGTTTAGTCTGTTTTGATGAACAGGAACTTTTTAGTTTGATATAGTCCCAGCTGTTTATGTTTTCCTTCATTTTTTTTCTGGTCATAGTTGTTTCCCCAAATGGATTTCTGAGGTGAAATTCATGAAAGGTTTTGCCCAGGTTTTCTTCTATGTATTTTATGGTTTCAGGTCTCACTTCCAGGTCCTTTATCCATTTTGAGTTAATTTTTGTACAGGGTGTGAGGGTATTGTCCTGGTCTATTTTGTTACAAGTTTTAATCCAGTTTTCCCAGTGCCATTTACTGAAGGGGCTATCCTTGTTCCAGGGTATGCTTTTTGACCCTTTGTCAAAGATTAGTTGACCGTACATGTGTGGTTTTATTTCTGGATATTTGATTCTGATCCATTGGTCTGTTTGTCTGTTTTTGTACTAGTACCATGCTGTTTTAAGTTTTATGGCTTTGTAGTATAGTTTGAAGTCTGGAATAGTAATGCCTCAGTTATCTCTTCTGTTTGTCAAAAGGGTTTTGGCTATTTTGGGTCTTTTGTTGTTCCACATGAATGTCAGTAATTTTTGTTCTATCTCTTTAAAATATGTCATTGGGATCTTTATTGGAATTGCATTGTATCTGTATATTGTCTTTGGTAGTATGGCCATTTTGATAATGTTGATTTTTCAATCCATGAACAGGGAATGTCTTTCCATTTTTTAGCATCATTGTCTATTTCTTTTAAGAATGTTTTATAGTTTTCTTTGTATAGGTCTTTTACGTCTTTTGTTAGGTTAATTCCCAAGTATTTGATTTTTTTGGTGCAATAGTAAATGGGGTATTTTTTAAAATTTCTTCTTCTTCCGATTGATTCTTTGCATATATGAATGCTGTTGATTTTGGTGTGTTGATTTTGTATCCAGTTACCTTACTGAATTAGTTTATTATTTCAATCAGCTTTTTCTGTTGATTTTTCTGGGTTCTCTACATAGAGTATCATATCATCTGCATATAATGATAACTTTATTCCTTAATTCCCTATTCGGTGAATCCAGGATTCTTAAACAACTTTTCTTGATAGTGTTCTTCTTCAAAGTTCCTCAGACATAGCATATCCCATCAAATTTTAACAGATTCTATGAGATTTCCATTTTGTTTTTCGTAAGCAGTCTCCATACCATTTTCCACAGAGGTTATACCAACTTGTGTTTCCTCCAGCAATGAATTAACATTCCCTTCTCTCCACGTCATTGCCAGCATTTTTTTTGCATTCTTTATGTCATGAAGCATATACAAAAAGAGTTATATGTGTTCATGTTCAAAGCAGCACTGTCCCTAGTCACCAAGTTATACAACTAACCTAAATCCATAGCAGTAGATGGAAAGATAAAGAAATTGAAATGTATAGCATGATATAGTACATAGCCATTAAGAAGGTTTCTGTCATCTGTTGGATATCAATAATCAAACAACATACAGAGACAAAATACTGTAGGAATAAATAGTGTAGTTAGTGAAAAAACTTAATGGTTACCAAAGGGAATTGGAGCAACACAGATGAGATACTGTCATGAGTGTTTAGTTAGAAGACAAATAGAAAATGGGCATAAGTAGAGGAGCCAAAGTTAAAATCAAATTTTAAATAAATTTTTTGACAGATTGCAGAGGGCCCTGCCACTGTTCTTTTGTAACCTCCTGACACAATGCTGTTCCTTCATATTTCCTCTCCTGACCTATCCTTCTAAGATTGTACCTACCTCTGGACTCAAATGAAAGGTGGACATGGGGGAAAAGCAGCAATGGTGGGTCACTCCATCCTTCTGGAATTCCAGTCCCACTGACTAGAAAAGCCCATTCCATCACTGCCCCGTGACTGATTGAGGGTTGAGCATAAGACCAGAGAAAAGGAATTAAACTAAAAACTAAAATAATGTTCAGGAATTTCTACATTCCCACTGAGATTTCAGATTTCCTTTTTCAGTTTCTGGAATGACAACTGGAGGACTTTTTCTAAAGACATCACTCTACTGATGGCCACCTTTATAGTCAGTCAAGAGATAGAGGATGAAAACACATAAAACCACTATTTTGGTGGTGTTTTCAATTCTGGACTTCTTTCCCAATGCACCTGCTACTATATACATTCAGAGTTTGAAAATAGCTCTTCTAGGTCTTGTATTCTCTCTGTGGTTACAGTAGTGGGAGAGATGTAGCAAGTGTGGTTCTCTCCAGAACTGGAACCTCTGCCATCAGGTTTTGATTTTTTGGTTTTTTTTGCAGCTCTGTAACTTTATTTTTAAACTAACTTTGGATACAGAAAAATTGCAAAAAAAAAAAACAAAAAAACAAAAAAGCAGAGTTTCTAGTAGGTGACCTTCACCCAGCTTTCCCTAGTGATAATATTCTACATACCAATGTGCATTTTCAAAATGGGAAACTAACTAACATACATATTGTGGCACAATACTAATGATGGAAATACACACTTCCTTGAAATTTCATCAGTTTTGTTATTGATGGTATATAATATTTTGAAATTTGCATACCTGATAAATGTTTTTTAATACCACTTTGGTCAAAATATAGAACTCTGTCATTATTACAAAGGTAGTTCTTCCTGATACCTCTGACTATCAGGTATCAGGTATCCTGATACCCTATCCTAACTCTAGATACTCTGGTCTGTTTTGTATCACTAGCATATTGTCACTCTATAAATGGAACTATATCTAACAGTTCTTAACAAAATTCAACATAATGCATGCATTATGTTGCTATTAGTAAAATTCAGACATTGAACAATGATTCTTAGGACCAAACTGTAAACTATTCCTTTCCTACCCCTTGAATATATACACAAGTTTAAAAAGAAGGAATTTATATAAGCTATATATTTAGTGGCTAGGATCTGTGAAAGAACCAAATACTCCATCACTACCTTTTCCCAAGCACCTAAATGCTAACCTTTGGAAACAGAATAAAATCAGCTTCCTTAACTATAATACACCTGAGTCATCATCTTAGGTCATGAACTCTTGCAAGAGGTCAGTGTGTGCCTTCTCCCTAACCCCACCCCCACACCACCCCAGTTAGTTTTCCTGTGACTGTGAGAGCGGGAGTACTTCCACTAGTTAACACAGCACAATGAAGCTGTGCAAAAAGAAAAAAAAGGGCACATTTAAAAATACCTATTATCACTGGTGCTTTGTCAACAAAATATTTCAACCCCTGATTAATCTCTTGGTGTTCCCAGATTTATTTTTAGGTGTGACACAACAGATTGCCTCTGTTTGCTTTTCTATTTGCTCCTGAGTGGTTCATCATAGCGACAGTCATACAGTGATTATCTGACAGTATGTTATTATTTATTATGTACTGAGTGCCATAAAGGCTCATAAAGCTAACCTGGCACCATAAGGATAACAACCATCAGCTGCAGAGCTTAGAGCCACACTGGGCTTCCTAGTGGGAGCTAGAGCAAACATGGAGTCAGCATTTCTAGGAGCAGTTTATTACTGCCTGCTTCCTTGGGGCAGTGAAAATGGGTGCAGAGCTTAGGAAACTCTGTGAACTCAGAGCACAGAGAAGAAAATGAATGAGCATGAGTTCCTGGTGTGGATTTAACAGGTGATGGCATGGCAGTAATAGCATATAGGCCAGACTCCTTTTTGAGTTATGAAAAAACTCTGAGTCTTATGGTTTCTGAAATGAGATTCAATACCTGTGAGAGGAGAGAGGGCATGAAAAGGAGGCAACTCACATTTATTGATTATCTCTGTATGGCAGCACTGATCTAGGTGGAGTATGACAGGCTAGATCCCATAGCATTTGACAGAATACAAATGGTAGAAGAATAAGAAACATATAATGTACATCTATAAAGAAGACTTTTTAAGAGGTTGGTCAGGAAAGAATGTTCTGAAGATGTGGTCCTTGAGTAGAGGCTTTAATGAGTGAAGAGTTAGTCATGGAACTATCTGTGAAAAAGCATTGTATAGAGAGGAATTACATAGGCAAAGGCCCTGAATGTCATGAAAGTGGAGGGGCAACAATTCCATCAGTGGAGGGGAAGCCCAATAAGCAAAACTGAGGGGACAAAAATGAGGTTGCAGTGTCAGTAATATGAAGACCACACAAGCTTTGGGGAAGCCTGCGGATTTTTCTCAAGGTTATAAGAAGGGTTGAAATGGGAGAGATAAATGATCCTGTCACATTGAGTGACACGCTGCTGTGTGGGGAATAAACTAGTCTCCATGCCAGTAAAAATCACTTCTTTGACTAACATACTCATTACATTTGATTCTTACACCATTGTAAGAAATAGGTAATAGACTCATGTGGAAGAAGAGCAAGTGGTTGAGCTGGCAGTTGAAACCAAGCTGCCTCACCCAATATCTTCCCTTTAATCCCCTAAGGTACCTGGTTTTGAATGCCTGGCTTTCAGGAGCAAGGAAAGACATTGCATCTGCTGTTTCCTTTCTAGGTATGGCATTTCCTTCCTTGAGTAATGGAGACAAATGATTTGGTGTCATTGTCATGATAAATCTCCTAACTATTTTGTCCTTCCCACCTATATGGTCATCTCCTTTGACGTGTCCAGAGTAGTCATCAAGGAATATATGTACTGGTCATGCAAGAATGATCCTCACCTCTCTCTCCTCCTGATTGCTACTTCCCTGTTTAAGACATCAGTTAAGAGGGGGAGGCTAAGTGGACACCTCTCTAGTCCTGTCTCTCCCTCTCCAGTGCTATCTTCCCAATGGGTGTGATCTAATCCTACAATTAGTCAGTTTTGTTTTCTGGTCAAATAGAAACTGATGAGGGGAGGGAGTTCAGTTACAGAATTATGCTGATCTCCATCAATTCCTTTCAGTCTCCACAAAAGGGAAAAGAGCATACTTTCTGGTAATTGATAACATAGATGACCAATTTCCAGCACAAGCAGAGTGTGGAGGGAAACTTGGCCATGTTCAGTCCCACTAGTTCTGTGTGATCACTGTACTCTCTTCTCTTTGTTGAGATCAAAACAGGGCCAAGTTTCTGTCATGACTACATGTCATAGTAGTACCCAGTCTCTTCCTAAAAAGGCATTAGGACATAGTCAGAAAGTTTGTTCTCCAGTCTGTTCTTCATAGTCTGGAGTTTGTTCTCCAGAAACCCACCTTGAATCTCAGTATTAACTCTACTGCTGGGAGGGCTTTTGGTGTATGTCTGTTTCCTCATCTGATTGTGCCATGTATTTGGGGAAGCGGAAGCTCCTTTTGCTGGGCTGCTATTTGCTCTATCAGAGAAAAGTCAGGTTGATTGTAATGGTCTTTCTCTAAGCTCACAAGTCTGGGGACATTCAATGTCCATTCAGTGGGAAAAAAAAGGTAGGTGGAGAAAAACCTTGCTTCGAAGATTTGTCCCTCACATTCTCTCTCTCTTCCTTACTGGGGAAGAAACCGTATCAGGGATTTCTCACTTTCTTACCTTGTAGTGTAGACACACTCTACAGCCATACTGGAGGGTGGATGCAACCCTTGACTAGGTTCAAGGGGCATTCTTTACTCTTCGTTCTCCTGTGCTAGATTAGAGAAAGCATTTCATGACTTCCTCCCTGATCCATGTTCTTCTATTTGGCATCTGAAAATCCTAATTAGCCAAGAAGATTTTGTCAAATTTATTTTTTGAAGTTTGTTATGAACCAGTGCTCTTGTTGACTATGCTTTATCAGAACAAAAATAAGGTATAAATTGGATCCCTAAGTTTATTTATCACTTTTGATTCCAACCTATGCTTGACGAAAAATTTCACCTATTATTTTTATTCTCTATTAATCCTTATAAAATTAATAGAGAACGGTTGTTGGATCTCTGTGTATGAATCAGTATTTTACCCAAAAGCCGATGCAAGACCAGATTCTGTTATGTATTTGAATAATACATATCGCAAATATTCCCTAGATAAGTTTGCTTCACATCTCTAGGTTAAATCTTCTGGCTGATTCTATCACCTCCCCAGAGCAGCTTCAGGTGAACTCTGGAGTTTCTAGGAGGCAATAAAATACTCATCATGCATGAAAGGGACAGTATTTCAACTTTCCGCTTCACTCTGACAAAACTGTGGACCAGTCACAAAATCTACAGCTCCTGACACAGCCTACCCTGGACCTGCTATGGCAGTTATAACTGTGCTGCAGACTTCAGCTTTGTATGGACATGTCCACTCTAATTTCCACAAGGTTAGCAACTGAGCCAGTCCTATTCTCCTGTAAGCACAACAGTGTCTGATAAATGGTAAACATTCAGCCTTTACTGGAAAATGGATGAATACAATCAGGAATTTTGGGAGTAGATGCTTTTACTCATAATTGGGGGGGGGGGGGTTGTCTGCTCAGAGCACATGGAAGCTTTTATAGTACACTGGCATATATTTATATACAAATGAATAGATAATCAAAATAGTTATATAGTGATATATAAAAAAAGACTTGTTTAAAATAAGAATGTTTTTACTATCAAGCTTCTCTGTAACTCTTTGTTCTAGTTTTGGTTTAACTAATCAAATAATCAATAGACAAATGTTAAGTATCTATTCAAATCAAAGGATATTGTCAAGCAGTATAGATATAATCTTGCAGCTCTGAAAATTCTGCTAAATTATCAATGGGATAATTCTTTTATACAGAAAGAAGTTTTGAGTTTGTGAATGGTCCTCCTGCTTTAACTAAATAATTCGAAATGACTATGACTTAACCTTAGAAGGCCCTATTTTTTCATGGTTTGTGCATGAAAACTGTTAAACGATCTTTATATTCATTTCATTTTTCACTCTGCTACTGTACTCTGCACACTTTTATTAAGCCTCCCACTCTTTTTTGTCTAGTGAAATGAAGTAGCCTCTTCAAGACTACACAGAATGGTGGAAGGAAGTAGGAAATTATAGGTATATGCATCTGTGGTAGATAGTGGTTCTAATATCAGCACTTAAGATTCCACATCCTAATCCCTGGAAATTGTGCATGCAAAGAGACACCTTTACTCTGAAATCAAGTTCTCCTCTACTTGATGCATATAAGTGCCAAAAATATGCAACCAGGCTTCAGAGAGAGAAAGATTCCAATGCAAAGTTGGTTCAGCAGAGGTAACAGCATGCCCCAAAACTCAGATCTACCTTGTCAAAAGATTGAACTCTTTCCTACTGTGTCCTATTGCCTTTCAGGAAGAGAAAAATGTTTTTTGTTTGTTTGTTTGTTTTTATCATATTTTGGGAAGTCGAGTTTGGTAGATCCAAAGAGTTGAATTTCATTGGCTGAGGAGCAGGACAAAAAAATAGGAATGCTTGCTTGCAAGGAGATCTCTGGGAAAAGCAGAGAGGAGCACAGAGGAATTCAGAGTTGGCAGAGGTCATGAAGGTGGCGACTCTTATCCACATAAGGGCTGGTAGTTATAACTTTCTGATGCATAGATACCTCATGGCTGGGCCAGAGTTGCTAAATTTTCTTTAGTTGGAGAGGCAGAATTGGGAAGAACAAGCAAGTTTCTTTATTGTAGCAAA
>PVHY01028462.1:0-15205 GCA_004024945.1 Uropsilus gracilis | reverse complement strand
CCCCCCTCCTCCCCACCTTTCCCTGTCTGCCAGGACCTCTGCCTGGGAACGCATTTCTGCATGACTGAGCTTGGTTCTACCAGGATGACCTTCCTTTCTTTCACCGCCCCTCAGGAACCCAGTATCCCCAAACCCGGGGGCACTTGAATCTCTCATTGGAGACTGAGTTTGGCAGAAGGGAAGTAGTTTGGATGAGGTGCCAGTGAGTGAAGAATATAACAAAGACCCAGAAACTGTCCTCTTGTGCCTGGCACCACCCCCCTCACCCTCTCAGTTGTAGAGTCAGTCGCCTGCCTGAGGCCGGGTCTGCACTCTATGTGGGGTTAGCTGAAGTATAGACTGAAGTTTGTGGTACCTGTTTCTGTTTTCCTCTCCACTTTGAGTGGCTCCAAGAAAAGCCACAACAACGCATGGAACCACAGTATGTCTGACAGGGCTGATGGGGCTGATTCAGAAAGAGTTCTGAGGAATTCTGGGGGTTGCTCTACTGAGCTCCCCGTTCCAGCAGTCAGTCAGTCATGGGGGACAGGGAGGCTGATTCTGGGGAACTTCTCTGCTATGTGAAGCCCCAGACAAGGCAGGGCAGGCAGTATTTGGAATGCCAGGAAGCCCTCTCTGGAGTGGACACCCCCTCACTGGTTAGCAACTGTCACCTCACACCCTTTGCCTTAAAACTGAGAAGCAAACAGGACACGTACGCCGCCCTGGCCCCTCTTCCTTTGGATCTTTGTTCACAGGAAGTCACTTTGTTTATTAGATAATATTTCTTAAATTCCTGTTAGGCATTTGTTTAAAAACCCTTGAGGTAAAACATGCATGCCTGGACCAATGGACTTGACTGTTAGGGTTGATTAGCTGCTCAGAAAAATAATGGCTGTTCTGCAAAGAGCCCAAGGAAAAGCTTTGTCCTTGTAGCCAGTCAACACCATTGTCAGGCCAGGACCCCTGCCTCTGCCCTCAGCCCACAGGGAGCTCTGGGCCTGGGAACACGGGTCCAAGGGCAGACAAGGTCCGGCAGCTGCAGCAGTGAAAGAAACTGAGTCATCGTTCCTGAGGTAGGCGGAACACCACACAGACTTTCTCTCCAGCTCTTGCACGCAGAATCCTCTTATGATGAGGTGTTGGGGTGACCTCACAAATCTCTCTCTGAATGAGTCCCTCTCTTCACCTGCAGACATTCAACCCCAAAAGGTCCTTTTCCTTGACCAGGGACCATGTCTACTTTTCTTCCTTTACCTGGAAGATAAGCTACAGAGGGTTTAAGAGCAATTTTAGATACTGTTTATTATATCATTTTCTCTGCAGACTTATGCCGAGTGCAGACCCATGGCTGGGAATACAAGGCTCTCGGTGCAGAAGCTTGGGTCTCCCTGTTTAGGCTGGTCTGAGCGGTGACAGGTCCCTGGTGGATGAGTGGAAGGGAGATAGAGCTGGCTTGTTGATTCTATTTAAAGTAATTCCTGAGCTCGGATGTTCATTGCAGCACTGCTTATAATTGTAAGGACATGGAAACAACCCAAATGTCCCAAAACAGATGACTGGATGAAGAAGATGTGGTATATATACTCAAGGAGTACTACTCGTCAATGAAAAATGACAAATTCGATGAATTTATTGAAATTTGGTTGTACTTAGAAGAAATCATACTAGCAGAAATGAGTCAGAAAGAAAAAGACAGAAACCAAATGGTTTCACTAATATAAGGACAACCAAATGAAAATACACAATGGGAGGGTGGGGACCAGCTGGAGTGGTCAGGGAGGGGAGGTGGTAGGTGACCCCTGGAGATTAAATGGAGATTAAACTGATGTGAAATATATATAAATAAATTATTAAAAAAAGTAATTCTATTTTGAAAAAGTCAATACAAAGTGGGAAAAGGAGTGAGATTAATGGGCGGGAAGGCAAGGACAGAGAGCAGAGGGTAGGAAGGTGAGTAGGAACAGAACTGGAAGGAATGAGGGGGGAGGGAGTGAGAAAGGTAAAGCCAGAGGGAAGGAGAGAGATGGAGAAGCAGCTGGGATGCAGGAGAAAAGGAAAGGAGGGAGAAAGAGGAACTGAAAAGGCAAAGAAGAGGCAAAAGAGAGGAAAATAGAGAGCAAGACCAGGGTGGAATGGCACAAAAGAATCAGGTGTCTTACATTTGATTCCTCTTCCCCAAGACGCTGACTTCTATTCAAAAGCCACATGAAAGTGACCCACTAACAGTATTAAAGGGACGTTGTCACTTCAGCACCACAGTTGGCACAGTCACTGGCATTTCCAATTGTAAGGTGGTTGCTGCTCACTCTTCTGTAGTAGATGCAATAGCCGGGGTGGGCTGCCATCTCTCAGGGCGTCAGTAATGTCCCATTTTGGTTTCTTTTTTGCTTTCATGACAAAAAAGCTTGAGATGTTGCCCTTCTGTCCTCAGAGAGAGAAAAAATAATGTCAAGATGTGCAACACCAGTTTTGGGAGTAATGGACTTTCCTCTGCACTAAAGAGATCCAGCACTTTGCCAGCTCCCTGGCGGGGAAGGGTCCTGGCCTGGAGCTGCTGCTGTCACCCCTGCTAAAGTCACTTTCCATCTGGTTGTGGGCTGGGAGGTGGCTGGGGCTGCCATCGCTTCACCCCTGTCCCTTGGGGATATTACCAACTCAGTATCTGCAGACCAACAGGTGCTGTTTGAAAGCTTATACCTTATGCCACAAGTTCCCTCAGCAAATCCAAAGTATTGAGCGCACCCCATTTTTAAACCCTCTGATACACCACAAAAGAGCAGACAGGACAGTCCTAATAACCCTTCACCTTCATATTCCAGGTATCCATGTAAGGTCCAACTGGCTATGTTGGTATTTTCATCCCCCTTTCCTCCCAATAAACCCCACTATTTAAAATAAACACCAGTATTTCATCAAACATTCTCTTTCAATAGTACTCTGATGGTGACTTCTTGATTTCTTAAGAAGTCCGGTTTCAACTCTAGCAACACTAAACACCTACTTACCTTCTTACAGGGCAAGAGGACTTGGCAACTAGTAACAAACACATACTCTGTGTTTCCGGAGGAAGGAAATAACTTTTTTTGCTTTCCAGGGGAATGTGAAGCAGAAGAAATACACAAAAAAACAAACGAATAGGTTACCCTTCTTTTGTTAAATATTATTTTGTTAAAGGTCTGAGGTATTTCATATAAGCTCTGTTGTTAAATGTCAAAAGTCCTGCGAAGGAATCCCTTTTTTAGTGAAAAGCTGGGATTCAGAGTATAAACAGTTTATTGAACACGCATACTCACTGTGAAGAGTTGTGTCTGTGTTCAAGTTTAGATCAGTCTCTGAGCCTATGTCAGTCATATGACCTGTTGTTGAAAATACAGGCATGCAGGTAAAAGCTGAGTGAGTGCTACTCATCAGGAAGCCATGTATCCCAGTCAACATAGAAAAGAAAAAAAGGTAAGTAAAACTTACAAATGAGAGATCTAGGTCAGCTTTGATATAAATTTATAAACGAGCATATCCTTTCTTCTTATGCTAATTAGAAATCTTTGAGAAATTGTGGAGTACGCAACAATGTAAGAACTATCTATATAATCAATAAAAAATTAAAAAATAAATTCAAAGAGAAAAAAGAGAACTCTGTGAAATTGTTCTGTTTTAAAAATAAACATTGACTATTTGTATAAAAATAATAGATAAAAGTGCAAGTGTTTTAGGATAACTAAGATTTTGCAATTCACATCAGCTACTAAGAGGTATTTCTAACAGAAGCATAGTGGACAATAGAAGTAGATATGTGGGTGACACCTATATATTAAGTTCTTAAACTTGAACCATTGTGCTTTATGAGAATGGGATGCTGCTTTGCCCTTGACTTTTATCTTCCACTTTGAAATGTTTCTGATTGGTGAGATCTGCTTTTTCACTAATGAGAGAGCCAAGAGACAAGGGGCTTATACAGCAGGTCTTTGAATCACTTCAGCTCATTATAACATTGATGGGTGAAAAAGAGTGAATTCTGAAATAGAGCTTGTATGTTCTCTCCCTGTATATGTGGGTCTCCGCCAGGCATTTGGTTTCCTATCACATCCCAAAGACATGCATCTTAGGTTCAGTGACATCTCTCCATTGTCACTATTTTGGGAGTGTGGGTGTGTATGATGCCCTTGAGATGGAAGGAGGTCTTCCACAATGTAGGTCCCTCCCTTGTGCCCTGTGCTGTCAGGAAACCATGATGCTAAACTGGAAAACGTGTACTAGAAAATGAATGCATGCATATATGCAAATAATTGCTTAATAATAGTGTTTTGAGTATTTAAAAGTTTGGCGATGTTTTTGTGCCACAGGAACCCAACTCATATTTGTGTCAACTAGCCCATGCTAAAATTGGTTTTGTTATATGTCATTTTGCTTGAAATCTGATAGCCAAAAAACTATCAACTAGATTGAATGAGGACTATGGGTTTTGCATCCATCTCAACAATTCTCACATCTCTGGTAACTAAAACATGAATTTAAGAATTAGATTTTAAATTAATTAAAACCAGGATAGCAGAATAAAAAAGATGGATCATAACAAATATTGATAAGGATGTGGAGAAACCAAATCCCTCATACTCTGTTGGTGAAAATGTAATATGGGACAGACACTTTGTAAAGTCTGGTAATTCCTCAAGTAATGAAATAATTATCACTTGACCCAGCATTTCCATGTTAGGGCATATATCTAAGAGAAATGAAAACCTATATTTACACAGAACCTTGAATAGAAATGTCTGTTACAACATTACTCATATAAAAGGTGGAAAGTACCCAAATGTCCATCAATTAACCAATGACTAAATAATGTGTTATGTCTATACAATGGAATATTATCGAGCCACAAACAACACGCACAAAATACTTAAGAGAACATGGGTGGACCTTGAAAACATGTTAAGTGAAAGAAATCAATCATACACGTCCACATAACATGTGATCACATTCATATTAAAATTCAGATAGGGAGATTCACAGAGATAGAGATAAAGTAGTTGTTGCTTAGTGCCAGAGAGAGAAGTGGTTAGAAGGAATGATAACCAAAGGGTGTGGAATATACATTCCTGAATAGAATAGAACAGAACCCCTAGGGAATAGGAGGAAGTACTATCATGCTAAGATACAAAACATGACTAATAATACACTTGTAACATGCTCTACCACAACCATTTAGTAAGTATCTGTTGATAGATTAAAAAGTTTGGGAAGGAGCAGAAAAATCCAAGAGTTGCTTTAATAATGTAATATTTTTATTAATCAATAATAATTTAATTTATTAAAATAATGTCATTTAGTCAATATGGAAAACCTAATAGTCTGAAAGGAGCTGCTGTGACTTGTGCTCTCTTTTGTGGATTTCATGAAGAGTGGTACAGCAAAGTGAGTGATAAAGGCAGGTAGCCAGGATTGATGAAAGTCCAGGCTCTCCAGAGAGGCGCTTCCTTGAGGGTAATAGGTTACACCTGACAACGCACTGCAGGAACGTGTTTAAGGTTGATGGATGGTGCCTGTATCCGCTCATTAGCGGTGTCCCCACGAGCAAACCATTCAACCTCGAAGGGTCTTGCTTTCTTCATTTGTAAACTGTGTGATTAAAAAAGAAGACTCTTTTGACACAGAGATCTGGAAGCTGGTGTCTTGAGTAGAAAGCCATCATCTTAAGGTCCACAATCTCCCAATGACATTTGCTGTTAAAATACAGAAGAATTTTGTCAATAGACTCACACTATTTTTCCCCCTCTGGAAAACTGATTAGACTATTGTTTGTTACTAACACGTTTGATGCCAAGCGATTTATCACATCGGCCAGCTTGTCAAAACGGTGCAGGCTGCTCAGTCCTCTGGCCTTGGGTTGGGTGCAGCAGAGATGCTGAGAAAGGAGCAGACACAGTAAGATGCTGCAAAAGCACAGCAGTGGCTCTGTGCACTGCCAGGGATTTTTGTTATTTTATTTATATAATTAAAAAAATTAATTGCACGCACATAGTACATCTGAATTGTCTACCCGAGGTTCTCCCACCACCTTATCACCCATGGGCCATCTTATTCTCTTGTGCCCTCCCCCTCCCCTGGTCCTACCCCCTCCCCCCTCTTGCTCTATACTTCAGTTCTGCTGGCAGCTTGCAATTTTCCTTGACTGTTTGTTTGTTTTTCCTCTATCCCTCATAGAAGTGAGAGCATCCAGGATTTCTCTTTTCCTTTCTGGCTTATTTCTGCTAATTTGATTCCCTCTATCGCCATCCATGTCGCTGCGAATGATGTTTGTCTTCTTTGATCGAGGGATGATATTCCCCTGTGTACAGAGATCACAGCTTTTTCAATCTGTCATCAGTTTTGGGGTATTTGAGTTGCTTCCACACCCTGCCAGGGATAGTGTGACATGTCCTGGAGCCAGGAGGCGAATGTCTTCATGGCATCCCAGCATCCCTTCTGTGATGAGATGGGCCTTCACCTGGTGGTGGGAGGGAGAGTCTAGTGATGAGATGACTGTTAACTCTGGGTTCTGAGAGTCACTCTGTAACCTAGGCCTTGGCGTTATTAAGGGACTGAAAGAGGACTCTGCATGTTTACTTACACCTTTTTTGCCACTGCGGATCTGTTAGCATCAGATTTCCCCTGACAGAGCCACCTCTGTGACTTCCAGAGCCTTAGAACTAAGCTGTTGGGATTATGGGCTCCTGACATGAGCCTGTCAAAACTCTTCAGCTATAGACTTCGAAGACTGAAATCCTCCTTCGATCTCAGGGTCCTGCTCTATGCAACACAGGGGCCCCCCTCATTGGCCTCCCTCCGGCCCCACACTTACCTTCTTCCCGTGCCCTCAGTTCAGCTCTCTCATTCTGCTCTTTTACCTGCCTGAACGCAGAGACCCAAAGCCCCGTTAGCACCTGGAGTTTGGAGTCTGTGTGTCTCTGGCCTTCCTTAGATGGATTCCTTCAGAAGTTTGTACCTACTGATCCTTAGGGGTTTATTTCACCCCCAGTGTGCTGGTTAAGACAAAAGGTCAGATAAAGCCAAACTGAAAAAACGAACCCTGGGGAGCTGACCGTAGAACCGAGGCAATCAGAGCAGGAGGGAGAGAGGGAGAGAGGGGGCGTGGGAGCACAGAGTGGGGAAGGAGCACCATGGACAGCAGTGTAGATCGTGGGCTGTGGACTGGCGGTGGGTGTGTTACAGCAGCAGCACCTGAAAATCGCGGGCAGGGGGAGGAGGAGGTGTCCTCCACGCCCCAAACGAAAATGATGTCAGCCAGTTCTGCTTTAAAGAGACGATAAAGGAATAAAGTACCAACAGCTGAAAGCCTAAGACAAGGGAACCCAGAACAATCTATGTCAGGAAGGTATATGCTGGTGCAGTCCCACTGCCAACTTATTCTGGAAGCCTGAGGTTATTCACATACTCTGAGGTCACAAATACAGAACCAGTATTCCTCCTTTGTCCTGCAGAAAGAAAGGCTAATCTTAGGTCAATAAAATAGCTGCTATTAAATAGAATTGATTGATTGAATTTTATTTTTTTGATTCTTTTTTATAAAATTTATTTTTTTAGTTGTTACATTTTATTTGCATGCTTTTTCTATTTTATGTATATACAGTGCTCTTTTCTTTTTTCTTTTCTTTTATTATTATTTTTATATGTCACATCAATTTAATCTCCATTTAATTTCCCGGGGTCCCCCACCACCTCCCCTCCCTGCCCATTTCAGCTGGTTCCCACCCTCCTACCCTCCCAAATGTGTATTTTCATTTGGTTGCCCATACATTAGTGAAACCATTTGGTTTCTGTCTTTTTCCTTCTGACTCGTTTCTGCTAGTATGATTTCTACTAGGTACATCCAAATTTCAATAAATTCATCAAATTTGTCATTTTTAATTGATGAGTAATATTCCATTGTGTATATATACCACATCTTTTTCATCCAGTCATCTGTTTTGGGGCATTTGGGTTGTTTCCATGTCCTTGCAATTATAAACAGTGCTGCAATGAACATCGGAGCACAGGTGTCCCTTTGTACCCACACTGAGTTCTCCTTTGGGTAGATTCCCAGAAGAGTAATTGCTGGGTCAAGCAGTAGTTCTGTTTTCATTTGCTTGAGCATCCTCCACACTGCTTTCCATAGTGGCTGGACCAGTTTACATTCCCACTGGCAGTGGAAGAGTGTTCCTTTCTCTTCACAAATTTATTTTTATTGGTTGCACATATATACATTTTTATACATTCTATAGACATATTTATGTGTGTATATATATTTCTACATGTATATACACATATTTATAAATTACATCATTGTCTACCCCGAGGTTCTCCCATCACCTTATCATCCATGAGCCATCTTAATCTTTTGTGTCCTCTCCCTCCCCCTTCCCCCGTCTTCACCCTCCTCCCCCTCTCTTGCTCTATGCTATAGTTCTGTTGGCAGTTTTAAATTTTTCTTGTCCGTTTGTTTCTTTGTTTTCCCTCTACCCCTCATATAAGTGGGACCATCCAGTATTTCTCCTTTTCTTTCTGGCTTGATTCTGTACACATGATTCCTTCTAGCCTGCACTGGCATGTTTATTGGAGCACTGTTGACTATTGCCAAAATATGGAAACAACCCAAATGCCCCAAAACAAACGAATGGCCGGAAAAGATATTTACAGAATGGAATATTATGCACCAATCAAAAAAGACAAACTTATGCCATTTGCAGCAACATGAGCCACAGGGATGGAGTCAAATAGAATTTAAAAGGAAAAAAAAAACACGAGTAGCTGGCACCAGGGGGTCCTCATTCAATCCCGGGCACTGACACTAGTGGACAGTAAAGCATGAGTCTATCTGATGCCAGAGTCTTCTGTCAGGTTCCCTGTCACATCCTCTCTGAGTTGTTTATAAAAATCCACAGGGGCGGAGCATGGTGGCGCGCACCTGTTGTCCAAGTGCTGGGAGGCAAGAGGCCTGGGATCGCTTGAGTTCACGTGTTCGAGACTACTCCGGGCAACGTAGCAAGACCTGGTCTTGAAAAAGCAGCTGGGCGCAGTGGCGGGCACCTGTAATCCCAGCTATCTGGGGGGCTGAGGCTGGGGATCGCTTGAGTCCGCGGGATCGGGACTACCCGGGCAACATAGCGAGACCTAGTCTATATATAATCTCTCTCTATATATGAAATCTACAGGGATCCCTGAAGAATGAGCATGCTTGGAAATTCTTGGGATAACCACGTTCTTAGGTTGTGCTCCAGTCACAGAAATGTGACTCTAACACTCAAGCCAGATTGTTTTTGAACACTGCACTGAGTCAGTCTCATGATGGACCCAACATCTTTCTCACGCTGAGGGCAAAGGCTTTTCCTCACTGTTCACACATAATTCTCGTCAAATAGCAAACGGCAAAATAGGCATCTTGATTGAATTTTTAATGTCATTTTGGCGTTGCTTAAAAAATGCCATCAGCAGGAGGGGAGACGGGCAAGACGTAATGCTGGAGAAAGAATGACAGCTGTTTAAATTAAAATGGAAGAAAACTGTGATAGAAAACAAAGAGGAGCATTTAAACAAATGAGCGCTGTTATCCTTGGCAATCACCGGCTTCATAAAACGTTTAATATTTTAAGATGAAAGTTGTTGTCTCGTTTCCCACGTCCTTATAATTTTCCAATAATAGAAACGTCTCCTGCCTTGTCAAAAGATGGATGCCGTGTTGTTATTTTGCAGCTTAAGACAGAGGGTGTGGGGAACGTGGACGCTGAAGGAGGAAGTTCATTGCCAACAGTTTGCAGTTGATTCACCGAGTTAGTCTGTCTCCCCCCAGAGGGTCCCATCCTCTGCCCTTAGTGACCAGGTCATCTTCATCTTTAGATCTTGCCCTTTTCCTGCCCCTCATTCCAGATTTTCCCCAACCCAACCCAAGTACCTGGTCCTGGAGTACTCTAAACACATCACACATGGAAGGGAGGTGAACAGAGCTGGACTTTTCTTGGGGCTCCTCCAGTGTCTTCGGGGAATGGCTCCTCTCCAATCAGCTCTCATTTTCCACTGGCGTAGCTGAGATGGAACCTGTGTCAGTTCCTGCGTTAGACCCTATAACTGGCTCTGTTAATGAAGGGAGTGATTTTGGTAAGACTCACCCTCTGGCTTTGTCTATGAAGGGAGTGATTATGCTTTAGGTAAGACTTACTAACGCTCTTATAGCCTTGCCTTTTACTTAGATATTAGCCGGTCACGAAGAGGAGAACAGAATAGAGTTAAATCATTCTTCAAAGAGGCACATCAAGAAATCCAACAAGCTAGCAAGTGCTCGTTTAACGGATAAGCTGGTATCTTAACAAACAATGATGTTCTTTTCCTCCTTCAGCTTCTGTTGGGATCCTGTGAACACCCCTATTGTCAGAGGTGGGCAAATTTGTTTCACTCAGTTAAGAGCACATAGTAGTAGTAGGCTCTAGTAGGTTGCTGTGCTGCTTCAGTTCCCTAGTTACAGATTTACAGATTAGGATTCCTAATATTCTCTCCCTTATTAGGAGGTGTGTGTGTGTGTGTGAGAGAGAGAGAGAGAGCGAGAGATGAATACACAGTGGTGGCTGGTTCTACTTGGTGGCTACAGTCCTTCAAGAGTTTAGTGTAAACTGTGGAACCGAATAAAAAATTTCTCAGAAAGATAAAATGCAAAATAAAAGAATTTTTAGATGATCTCAAGTACTTTTAATCCTCATCTTCAAGCAAATGTCTGAATGAAAAGGGAGCATTAGATTTAGATGTGAAATCGACAGCTCCTAAACCAGTTCTTGATTTCCACGGAAGGGTGTAAACATCATCTCTACGTCAGTCAGTCCATTGGCTGTCTGTCTGCAGAGCAGACCACATGCCCTCTGGTGGACTTGCTTTCTGCTGGTGGGTGCCCATCAGCCTCTGTAAGTTGCTTGCTGTTTTTCTTGTTCTTCTGCACTTCTGCCTTATTCTGATCAGTTCTGATCTCTTTTCTGACATGCTGGGCTCTGCATGCACAGAAACAGAGCATCCTTTAAGACAGGCACACTAGGACTTTCCCGGAGCTTATGGTAGAGAGGGGATGGCCTCCAGCGTGGTAACTATCACTCAGTGGACCAAGACCTGTGGGCACAGAGAGGGTGGGAGTGGAACCTGCCTCTTGGGGGTCAAGACAACATTTCAGAGGCAGACCCTTACCCAGGACACTGGAGACCAAGGAATAAGGTGAGTTTAGGGAGTGACGGCTGGGGTCACCCAGAACTAAGTCCCAGCATTCAGAGAGAAGTTTTGATTTCAGAGATGAAAGGAAAACTGCTATTGCTGGGAGGCCTGAGAGGTTAGGAGACCAGATAATCCAGCATCTTATGAAACAAGATAATGGGCATTTTGTAAAACAAGAGTAAAACTTTGCAAGGTTTAATCAGGAAAATTGTATTTCAGAAATCTCCACCTGCAAATGTTTCTCTTTTAGAAACAGTCCTTCACCCCTGAGGACTGAGAGCAGTTCACAGTAGAGCAGTTACAGACTGACACGTTAGAGGTGAAAGAGGTGTTATAGGTGCAAGAAAGGGACTGCATTTGGAACTGGAGCGGGAAGTAACTTTGGGCCTCTTCCACATGGATTTCTGGCCAGTAGTGAAACAGGTCATTCTAAGGTGGAAGATAAAGGCTTAGGGTTTTTCTTCACATAGAAACTGTAAGGTGGATGAAGTCCCTTTAATAGAGTGTGTGGAGTGGAAGGTGAAGCTTGGTGGAGAGTTCTGGGATACCCACATTTGAGGAATTCAGGCAGAGGAAGCCAAGCTGATGAGGATCAAACCATAGTTACCTGGTTCCTCTTTCTTCAACTGATGCCTCCTTCTCTGTGAAGCCAGCTTCTCTGGCAGAATTCACAGTTCTT
Source organism: Uropsilus gracilis (assembly GCA_004024945.1). Lineage (NCBI taxonomy): Eukaryota > Metazoa > Chordata > Mammalia > Eulipotyphla > Talpidae > Uropsilus > Uropsilus gracilis. Next base: position 3,324 of record PVHY01028462.1, on the reverse strand, counting down.
CTCTCCATTTCTTTCCAGCCTGCTAGGCTCATACTTAGCATATTGTATTATAAGCATGTAACGCCTGTCATTCTTCCCCTAGAGAGGATATACTCCTTAAGGATCAGATTCTTCTGCTACTATTCTTGGCATTCTTCCCAATCTAACAGCATAGAACAAAGGGTTCTCTCTGGTCATGGAGTGAGTGAAACATCTATTCATGCCAGTCACACTATATTCACACTTTTTTCCTGGTGAAACTGTGTAGCAGAATATTTGAAGTCAAAAGTCACATCTTTAATTTTGGTTTTCCTGAGAGATGAAACATGAGAAACACACTGTGAATGCTAAGGAAGAGTTTACTGATCAACACTCACTGAAGATCAATCATAGGCTCGAGGATATCATTTACCAGTCAGAAAGTAGACAGAGAGTGGAGGTGAGGTCACTCAAGAGTGGGGTCCAGGATATTGGGTCAATGTCCTTGCAAGGGAAATAACTTCCAAGCTGGTCCTTGTGACCCCAAATTATTATTTGCTAACAAACTATTTCAATAAATCTATGGATGATTCTTTCAGACCAGGAGGAAAAACCTTTATTATTTTTTTTTGTAAACCCATTGAAATTGAATTAATTTCATGTAAGTAATCAAGAGAAGAAGTTGATAGCAGATGACTTCATTTAGTTGGGTATTAAGAGAGAAATATCTATATATGTTTATATGCATATATATGCATATATTTGTATGCATACAGATGTATTCAGTTAAAGTAACATACCATGAGCATTACAGCAGTAACAAGACAGAAGGAAAAGAAAAAAAAAGGGGGGGGGGAGATAAAAGGGAAAGAAGAGGCAGTAAAATATAAAGGAGGAAAATGAGGAGACATAAGGGAAAAGAGAAAAAGAAAAAATGCCTTAGACCATCTTACGCATAATCACAATGTGTGAGTGACTTCCATTGGAAGAATTTTCACCCTTATTTGTTTCTCATGGTTCTTGTTTTGCAGAGAAGAAAATTCATGTGGATACTGGAGTTGGAATCCTTGTCTCTTTATTTTTAGTTTTTTCTGCCTATCTGGTGTCTAATGGATGTAAATTATACTTGTTTGGCAGCTCGCTTGCTTGGAGGCTCTCAAAGTCATCACCTGTTATTTCAGCTCTTTGAAATTCTGATGCTAGTACTTCTGGTCGGGCAGAGTCATATTTTCGTATATAAGAAAACAGCGTGTCTGTTTTTATTTCCAAACTTTAAAGTTTATTTTTAAAATAAATGTTTACTTCCCCCATGGATTTCTGGAGCTCTTGCAGGTGTGCAAAGGAATGATTTGGGCTTTAGAAAATTGCTTTGGAACATTAGTGATAGCTCTCAATTTACTAGCTATCACCTGTAGTCCCTTTGGGGTAGAAAGCTGTCAGATTGTTTCATTTTAGTCTTTCAGTGATCAGAAATTTTTCATGACAGAAAACTTAAAGTTTCAATGTATAATTAGTGTCTTTTTGCTTTGAAAAGAAAGCCTTATTTCTCTGTATTTATTTTTACCATCTGAGCCAGAGGTCAGAGTCAAACTATTTAATAAGAGATGGGGAATGGGCAACACCATCGAGGTAAGAGCTGCCTGCCTGTGTAGATAGGCTGAGACTATCAGCTGAGTTCTAATTCCAACTGGGAATCATATGGAACACCTGGAGCATCTCAAATCCAATATATCTTCCATTAGAGAAACTCTTTCAGGAATACATGATACTAACGTACTCTTAACTACTCTTACAACTTCATCTTACTCTGCCAAGCTGCTTGGGAGAAATAAAGAAGTGAAGCAGGGGCATCGTGAGGGGCATAGGGAAGTGGAGAAAGATGGACATTCGAGTCACGTTGCTTTCCCTGTCTCAGTTTTAGGATTTCCAGAGGTCAGAGTGCTTGGCTGATCTTGAATTCCATCAGAACTGCTGTGTCCTTAGGAGATACTCTCCTTTATTTTTTAAAAAAAAAATAAAAATCTTGAAAATAAAATATACACAGAAGAGTATGCAACTAGATTCATAATTGAACAGCTCTTCAGTTTTCAGAAAATCAACATGCACCAAGACAAAGAATATTACCCAGAAGCCCCTGTTTTGCTCCTTTCCCATTTTCCTTGCCAAAGGAAGCTTTATCCTGACCTCTGACTTGTAGTTAATTTTCCTCTGCTTGAGCTGTAATTCCACAGGATCAGCGAGTATATATTCTTTTATGTCTGGCTTCTTTTGCTTCAAGTTGTGTGTGAGAAGCATCCATGTTTTGCCTATAGGGGATGGTCATTCATTTTTAATCACCACGTTGAATTCTTATTGTGGCCACATACTGTCATGCATAATTACCCATCCTGTGGTTGATAGACGTGTGATTGGTTTCCAGTTCTGGGCTCCTAAGAATATTCTTTTCCCCCCACATGAGCATCCTTTTTTTCCCCCACATGAATATTCCTAGATGTGTCTTTGGCATATGTGTGTACACATTTCTCCTGGACATATTTTGTGGGGAAAGAAAATATTTGAGTTGTACCATGTAATTGTTTTCAGTTCATTAGAAACCTCTTCACATATCATAAAGATAAGACCTATAGCCATTTGTTTTCCTAATGAAGGAGGTAATTGCTCTGATCCAAAAGGATAATAAAACTCTTATCTCCCCCAAAGCCAAAGGGACCAGCAAATAGTCTAGTTTCCTGCCTAACCCTGTCTATCTAGGTATTTATTGAATGAGGCCCCTAACCTCTAGGTGGGAAAAGCCAAGCTTTTGTGGCTACCTGGTTTCTGAATAGATTTTATTTATATTACTCTTAGGCTGAGACATTTGAAGGAGGAGAAAGAAAATTAATTTCCTGGTCCATGGAAAATCCTGACACATGTGAAAATTTCCTATCGATTCTCATTGTGTGATCATAGCAGTAAGACTGGGGGAAAAAAGGTTTCTGTGGGCTGGATGCTGTTTAATTTCCTGTGAAGTGATAAATAATAAATCAGGTTTTGATCCAGGAGACTCTGTGTGCATTCAGGGAAAATTAGGAAAAGTCAATATTAAAATTCTCCAAATAACCAGGAATAAAATTCTTTCATTTACTCTCAAACTTAGCAGATATTCCTGCACCATTTTCCAGAGTGGTTGTTCCGATTTACAATCCCCTAGTGAGAGTTAGGAGGGATTGGGTTGCTCAGCTTCCTTTAAGCATTGTCATTCATTTTAATTGCTGTCAGCCTAGAGGTCATACTTTTTTCTCTCTTTATGATTTTAATTCTATCATCTATCTATCTATCTATCTATCTATCTATCTATCTATCTATCTATCTATCTATCTATCTATC
>PVHY01028461.1:0-15188 GCA_004024945.1 Uropsilus gracilis | reverse complement strand
TCTCAAAAAAAAAAAAAAAAAATGAATAAAATGAAAGCCGCGAGACTCATTCGTTAACTCACTTATTCAGTCCAGAAAGCAAGAGCAGCAAAGGTGAGACTCCCTCCAGCCCCTTTCCAAGCACCTGGCAGCCTCCCAGCACCGCTGACCTTTCACCCTCCATTGTTCCTGCAGATGGCATGCCCTCCGGAGTCCTCCCGCTGTGTAAGGCCGAGGATCGCAGGTGCGTTAGCACGGGCACCCCTGGCTCTGAGCCTCGCTGCTGAGGCTCCACACCGTGCCTCGTGGTCATTCACAGGCATATGGGACATGTTGTTTCTGAGGACGCTAAGCACAGGCCAGGGTCAGGCTCGACTCTCCTTGTTCCCGTCCACGGGCCACCCAGTGGCTTTCAGCTTTGCTTTTTGTGGTTAGAAAGAAGCTTCCAAGAATCCCTTGCACGCCCACCTTTCTGAGTTTGTGCTTTTTATGTCCATCTGACAGTTCCCTAGAAGTAGAATTGGTGGATAGCAAAATAGGCACGTTTTAAATTTTAATCAGTCATGCTAGAATATTCTTCCAAATGCCTTAGCAATTTATGGCCTAAGTTCTTCAAATCTTGCTGTTGACGTTCTTGCCAGTCTGATGACAGGAAATGGTGTCTCCTACTCCGGTGGGCATTTGTCTGACTTCCCTTAAGCCTGCATCTGAGTTGTGTCCTTCGCTTTTGTTGTTGTTATTGTTGTTGTTTGTTTGTTTTTAGACTAGGTCTTGCTATGTTGCCCGGGGTAGTCCTGATCCCGTGGACTCAAGCGATACCCAGCCTCAGCCTCTCAGGTAGCTGGAATTACAGGTTCCCGCCTCCGCGTCCCGTTGCTTTTTTCGACACCAGGTCTCGCTATGTTGCTGGGGATAGTCTTGAACCTGCAAACTTAAGCGATCCCAGGCTTCTTGCCTCCCAGTGCTTGGATTGCAGGCGCGTGCCACCATGCCGGCTTGTTTGTTTTTAAATAAGTTGTCATCTTCCTATTGACTTCTTAGGATGATATTTTTGTATAATCTTTCATTTTATGCGGAAAGACTGCCGGTTAATCTGTGACTTTGATTTTGCTTCTCCAGTATCATGTGCCATGAGAAAAAAGTCTATTTTTTGTATAGTCAAATCTGCCAGGCATGGTAATATTTTAAGGAAAAGAGATCTATTTTTATCTCAAAGGATCAACATTTTAATGTGGATTGTGTAATTTCAGGGTGAGAGCTGAATTTGCCTGCCTGCCAGATGCTCTCCTATTCGAGGGAAAGTGGCACAGACAAGCCCAACGGTCAGCGGATGGTCAGTCTCATCACCTGCCTCAGATCACCTCTAGCCACAGATGGTACTGGTAGTGACAAAGAAGATAGAGACACCTGCTCTGGCGTGGTGACTGAGACACCCCTTCATTCTCCATGCTCCCTGTTAACACGTTGAAGGAGAACAGCTTTGGGAGGGAGGCTTTTTCTGTAGGTTTGTTTGTTTTCAATTGAAACATTAATTACAGGTCATGAAACCATCCTTTTAAAATGTACAATGCAATGGTTTTCAGTATATTCATAGAGCTGTGTGACCATCACCGCCATCGAAATCCAGAACACTTTTATCACCCCAAAAAGAGCCCCACCCCTGCTTCTTTGTGATGAATGCTGATCTCACCTGCATTTTACAGAGGAAAAACAGACCCAGGAAGGCAAGTGACCTGGTCCAGACCCCCACGCCAGCCCGGGTCTGGGGTGGCATCGCTCTGGACCAGGGATCAGCTGAGCTAATAATGTTGGTGCACAACACCACAAAGAAGGGGTGCACCTCTTTAAATGGATGTCACCACCTCACGCCCCCTGGTACCCCAGTCCTCCACCAAAGATGAGCAGGTCCCATCCTCACTTTGCACCCCACTTTGTACCACACTCAATTCTACGGTCAGATTTCTAGGGTTCAGACAGGAAATATTTTAGATTTTGTGGGTCATTCCATGGGCGGGAATTCTTTTAATTGTATTTCCCGTAAAACAGGGACAATTTCATATGAGGGAGAAATTTCAAAGAGTCCAAAAGCAGGTTAGGATTTAGGGGAGGTGTTCAAGCACCAAGGAGGTAAGTGGAAAGTCTTAAAGGGTCAGGTGGAGAATAGACCCCAAGGGTCCAGGGGCTACACTGGAAAACCAGGAATACCAGGCAGATGAGATTCTGCTCAACTCAGCAACCCCTGCGTCTGAGAGCATGCCAGCACAAAGTAGGTCCTTCGGAGGATGCATTGTAAGATCTAAAGCATCACATGCTGCTCGGGCATCTTTGAACCTCCTGGAACCCCAAAGGCCAGTTCAGCTGCTCGCTGGTGAGACTCCCCTCCCTGCTCCCTCCTCTCTTAGCTGAACAGCTGTTCTCCACCCAACCAGTTCCGCCTCTGCCAGCCTGCGAAATTACTCACACAAGTCATTCACATCCCCACCAGTAAACAAGGTCACCCCACCCTTAATTTACTACCAGCATGTCGCCACAGCCCTGCGGCTTCTCTTGGCTCTGTGGCAAGTTGTTTTCTGTGTGGGGCAGCGAGTCTGCCTGGTGTGTTTAGTTTCACCTTAGTTTCAGGTGTCAGGTGTTAAGTCACCTGCTACTATTTTGTTTTGTTTTGTTTTTTGAGACTAGGTCTCGCTATGTTGCCTGGGTAGTTGGAACCTACAGACTCAAGCGATTCCTAGCCTCGGCCTCCCTCCCTAGGCTGGAGTTAAAGGTGCGTGCCACCACCCCTGGCCCTATCTGCTACTATTTAGTGCAGGGCCTATCCCTTACCCACCTACTGAACAGAGGATCAGAAGAGAGGGCATCAGGTACCCCTTCCCAACACCCATTGCCCTTTATTCTGGCACCAGTGGCCTCTACCCTGGACTGGCCACAATTCAAGCCTGGCTAACATCACTTTGTACAGTGGCCTAGTTTGATCTACTGAGAGTCTATTCCGGGACTTTTTCCGGAACTATTGAGGAAGAGGCCACCCCTTTTCTGTTGAGGTAGTTATGCAGGTAGGACAGTCCCTGGAAGTGACTGTGGGCTGTTTCATTACATTCATGCAGCATCTGTGTGAGCATAAAGCTGAGAGTGGAAAACAGAGCCTGGATCCAGCTATGCCTGAAGCAGTGCTGATCCACCGTGAGCCAGTAAGTACCCTCGCCTTTGTTTGCTCAGCCCAAAAAAGTCTTGACCACTAATAAACTAGATATAAATGGTGTGTGCAGGTGAGACCTCCTCGGGTCAGAACCACATCCTTTAGGTGGTTCTGTCCTCTTGGTGGGTCCTCCAGACAAAAGTCTCCTCCCCCCCAGATGTGTGTGATGGAGTTGGAAAGTTACACATTTGGTTTTCCACAAAACAAACCTTCAGTAAGTTTCCCGGTTTCTAGTAAGTTGAGTATAATACAGTTCAACTTAGTGGTCACAGTATGAGTCTAACCAGGGAATGGTCCCTGAAGTTCATGGACCCTCCTCCCCAAGAGGTCCTTGGGAAGAATCCAGACAGTTCCTGAACCTGGAAAGATTATCTATCTGTGTTGTCACGAGCTCCTCTCTCAAAGTTAGCATCACTTCAGTTATGAATGAAGGTAATAACCACATATTATTAGCAATTCCTAGGACTCTGGTTCCAATAAAAATCATGAAGATTTTTATATCCCATTACAGTTATTGCAGATATCTTGAAATATTGTGTATGAGCATCCCAACTTTGAAATTAAAGTCGTTATTAGGCTAGCCTCCAGATCTTTTAATTTTGTATGTTAATAAAGAAGCTCTTTTTTTCTTATATTGCAGACTAAAAATATATTTTGAGGACTATATTTCATGTGTATTTTTTTTTCTCAGAGAGTGGGTCTTGCTATGTTGACCAGGGTAGTCCCGAACCTGTGGACTCAAGTGATCCCTAGCCTCAGCCTCCCAGGTAGCTGGGATTACAGGCACGCACCACCACACCTGGCTTTTTTTTTTTTTTTTTTCAGACTAGGTCTCACTATGGGTAGTCTTGAACCCACGGACTCATGTGATTCTTAGCCTCTGCCTCCCAAGTAGCTGGGATTACAGGTGCGCACTGCCATGCCCAATCCAACCCTGTGTATTTTATTTTATGCATTTAAACATATGTTCTGAGGTGTCGAGAGGTTCCAGTAACCAGAATCCCCCAGCCTAAAAAGGGGTGAGGCTCCCCTAAATCTCCCCTTGTGTTGCTATGCCCTGCATCCAATTCTTAGCCTCAGTGAACCTCAGTCTCCCCACTGATCAAGAACAAGAACACCTGCTATGATGGTAACACTTTAACGGGATAAACACAGCATCCAGCCTGCTGACGAGGAGGCCATCCTCGCCTGTTTATTTTCCTGCGTTCCTTGGAGCCACTCCTAAGCGGTGGCTGCCGCACAAATACTACTGCTTTTATTAGCGACTGATCCGCGCTTTCTAAATGCTTTACTCATCTTCCAAATGGGGTCATTTCCATCTCGTGATGGTACAAGGAGGAAAGAGCTTATATACGTAAAAGGCCCCACATAGCGCACAGAGTAGGCTTCAAAGAACAGCTATCATCACAGTCCCGGCAGTTTCGGCACACAAAAAAGCCGGACACTGCTGAGCATGTGACAAGGCTTTCTGTCCTTGCCAGAGAGCCACCGCAGCCTCAGTTGGAGCCTGAAATGTCACCATCACTCTTCTAAGTGATGGGGGGCTATCTAGGGGGTTTCTCTTCTATGATTCTGCTCCCCCTCCTTCCCCATCACCCCTTGGGACGCACTCTGGACAGCCGGGTGCTGTCATCATGCACAAAATGCTAGGCGGTCAGAGTCAACTGGGGAAACTGAGTCCCACAGGGGTGAAGGGACTTAGTCAAGGTTGTGCAGACTTTCAAAAACTCTCCAGCTGGGCACAGTGGCTCGTGCCTGTAAGCTTCAGCTTATGAAGTGGCTGGGGCTAGGGATTGCGGTTCGAGTCCCGCATGGGGCACGTGGTGAGACCTAGTTCCAAAAAAATATAGCTGGGTGTGGTGGTGAGCGCCTGTAATCCCACCTGGGAAGCTGAGGGTGGGGATTGCTTGAGTCCATGGTACCCAGGCAACATGAGCCTGCGGTCCCACGGGTAAAATAAGTGAGACCTAGTCTCAAAAAAAAAAAAAAAAATTCTCCTTTCTTCTGAAGCAACACAGATGAAGTTCCTGTCCTTTCAGTCAAGTCTGAAATGTTTCATCTCTATATCCTGCCTGAGGAAGAGAAGGGTGTGGCAGTCATCAGTGTTTCAGGAAAGGGTGGGTGAATGCCAGAGATGGGCTAAGGCGCAGACTCTCAGTCATGCGGGTCTTGAGTTAAGAGCTGCACCACACATGAGCTCACTCCTCCTTCCTGCAGCCTGGGAGGCAGGGAACGACCCCCACCGCACAGAAGAGGCAGCTATGCTTGTCCCAGGTCACTGGACACAGCGCAGGATTTGAACCCATAGCTGTCTGGCCCCACCTGCTTCCTGGTTCCACCCTGAAGCCTCAGCCCCTTCGCTTCTTGTGTTCAATGAGTCCTTGCAATGTTTTGACTTAATGGTCTTGCTGTTGTGTGGAGCCAGTACTGCCCCAGTCAACATCCCCTCTGCTCAGCTGCCCCTGGTACAGCCCTGTCCCCCTACCCCCTAAGCCCACTACCCAGAGCTGGTGCTAGCCGCTGCAGCTGCAGGTTCCAGCGGGAACCCAGCCACCACCAAGCCCTGGGTTAAGCTGACCCACGCACTCCATTCTCCTTCCTGCTTGGGGTCACAGGGATGGGCACCTGCTAACCGTGTTTGTATTCAGGTTGATTTGTACTTGGGTTCAGCAAGCATCCACACCCCCCACCAAGAGGGCAGATGGGCACCTTGTGTCTTGGAAAGAAACACAATTAAGGCAATTTAGCATCTTCCTCCAAGTAGCTCTTCCTCCACACCACGTGGGAGGAAGCTTCTCCCTTGCTTTAGAATGTTGGGGTTAATCTGTGGTGCTCACAGCTGATCAAGCCTGGGGGTGCTGAGGGGAAAGAGGAGAGAAGAACCTCTTTTTTTTCCTTAGGGCTTTGGGCAGAAGGGGAGTCAAAGGCCCCCTGGGGGTCTTGATTTCTGATTATGAGAAGTCTCTTTCTGCTTATAAGCCTGTCACCATATACATGTATATGTATGATACATGTATATGTATGTGTGTATACATGTATATGTGTGTGTATGTATATATTTTTTCTTACAAATATAAAACAACTTAGTAGTAATTTTGAGAGCAGGCTTATAGGTTCAGAATCCCTAGAGATGATGCACAAGTTTCACAGGTGATTCTGACTCTAGTCAGGATGACAAAACTTCGGTTGAGAGGTGTTCTTTGCTTTACTGAAAATGGTTTTCTTTCGGTATTAGAATCTCAGAGCCAAGCCAGACGTGGTGGTGTGCACCTGTAATCCCAGCTACCTGAGAGGCTGAGGCTAGGGATCACTTGAGTCTGCGGGTTCGAGATTACCCTGGGTAACATAGCAAGATCTAGTCTCTAAAAAAAAAAGCAAAAAAGAATTTCAGAGTCAGAAGTTAGTCCCTTCTCTTATGTAATGTGGAACATGTAGTTTGCTACTGCAAAATTGCTTCTTCAAATGTTTTATTATTGATTTTTTTCTTTTCTTTTAATGTAATATAGTCACATGAATTAGACTCTATAGAAATGCTAACAATATAATATATGTAAGAGGATAAAAACTGAAAGTTATTGGCATTTGTGTGTGATTCCTTCCAGGTTCCTTTTTAACATTTAATGCATTTTTTGGTCTATTTGACCTTTTTTTGTACACAGAGGCACAAATGTGGTTTGGGCTACATAGAAAGGATCATGTAACTTGCTTTTTCCACTTAAGTTTTTTCACACAGGAAACTAATCATTTCAATGCATAGAGAACCACAGGTTTATTCTTAGTTGCTTTATTGTGGCTTATAATGTAGATATGATCTATTTAACCAAAAGAATTTCTAAAGCATTTGGTCAACTTCTTTCCCCCCCCCACTACCCAAACATATATCTGTGTGCATGTACTTTTCCAAGCTGATACTTTGCAACTGAGTAGTCAAAGTGTGCGCTTTCTTCAAATTTCCATTGTTGATGTGAAACTGTGCTCCAAAACAGATTTCTCCAAGTTGTGAATGAGAGACCCATGTCCCCACACCCTAGCCCAGATTCTTAGCAACCCTTTCAAATTTCTCTAGTCTGGAGAGTAACAATCAGCTCTAACTTTTCGAAACTGCCTTTTGAATGACTGTGTGTTTCTACATGGAATTTGGAGAATCTGTTTTGAATGGAACACCTGAGATTTGAAAAGGGTGCTTAGAAATCTCAAATGTGTCTGTCAATTAATTTTTCCATGCCAAAAATTTCCCTTGAATTTCAGAAATTGTCAAGCTGTCTTGCCTTTTTTTTTTTTCCTCCCCCGAAGAGATGAGAGCTGCTCTCTCCACAATATCTGAGGGTTAAATTTGGAAACAGCATTCATCCATTATTATTATTATTATTGTTATTATTATTATTAGTTCCTGGCCACTTTAGAGGACTCTCTCCTGCTTTTCAGCTTCATTGGGTTCCAAGGAGAGTGATAGGGTAGGACATAAAGTAATGAGACTGGGATTTGTTTGGGTTTACAGCATCAGCCTATTTCTCTCTGTTCCAACCTTATTTCTCTCTGCTCAATTCAACGCTAAGAAAGAGCTTGCTACTTACTGAATTCCTCTCTGGAATGAGAATTAAATACACATGCACACAGCGGAAAAACCCTTCAAGAACAAGAAGACCTTGAGCTTGAGAGATAGAGTGGGGGGAAGCCTAGTAATCTGACGGATTTTGGGGGGGCACATGACTGGCAATCCTCTCTCATCCTTCTTTTTAAAAAATATTTGTTTCCTTATTTATTTACATAGTTGTTGATCCCCTTGGGTAAGCCCCTCCTGTTCACCTCTCCCCCACCCATCACTCTAACTCCTCTCTCGTTGTTGTTTCTTCAACCATGTTTTAGTCCATTGATGTCTTCCTTTTCTGAATCACTGTCCTTTTCCTGGGCAAGGACCTGCGTTCCTGGGACCCGGTAGACTGTGCTGCTTAGATTCCATTCCTGACTTCGTGACATGCTTTTAGTCTCACTCCTTTGGAGTCTATCAGCACTTCACTCTTGCTGGTTGCCGCCTCCATTTTGGTTTGAGTTCCCTGTTGCTGCTTCTTTGCCATATATTTCTGGACTCTGGCTTAGGGAGTCAGTCTCCCAGCCCTGTTGGTAGGTAAGTTCCTCGCTGGAGACAGACATCAGCAGATAGTTAGTCCTGCTTGTTTCATCTCTCAGTTTGCAGTTTGAGATCTTTGCCATGTTTCTGTGGCCTTCCTCCCACTGTGGTGAGGGAGGGTAACTTGTTCTCACTGCAGGCTTCTCTGAGCCCTGATTTTGGCTTCTGGCCCCTAGTGACGGTAGAGGTGTAGCTCTTTTGATAAGTCTGTGGTATAGTTGGTCACTCAGTCCTTTATCTGTTGTTTTCCTCCAGGCTGCCAACACCCCCCTCTGGTCTTACTCTTACTCTAGCCAGTCCTTACCAGCAATAAGAAAAACACTAATGAACCAACTTTAGACATAGAGGTGGTCACAGAACAAAAAAGGCCCTGACACATCCATCTTACCCCCTTCAGTCTTCTTTTTTTTTTGAGACTAGGTCTTGCTATTTTTGCCTGTGGCACTGCAGGCTTACGTTGCCTGGGGTACCGCAGACTCAAGCAATTCCCAGGCTCAGCTTCCCAGGTACCTGGGATTACAGGCACGCCCCACTATGCCCAGCTCTACTTTTTTTTGGAACTAGGTCTTGCTATGGGCCCCTGGTGGGACTCAAACCGTGATCCCTGGCCCTGGCCATGGCTTCCAAGTTGCCACCTACAGGCATGCGCCACCATGCCCAGACTCCCTTTCAGTCTTGGTGTAGACTTAGCGACCCCTCACTTCAGACCATGTACTTTCCGTTATGCTTCCCTGTGGATCTGGATCTTGTGTGTTCACTTGATCCTGTAGATGTCACAAGTACTATTTTGTCACTGGAGACAAAGTGGCTTGGGCCCCAGAGCCAGTTGCCTAAGGTGGGACCTGGTGCTTTCCTTTGTGTGAGAGAACTTGGGCAAGTCGCTGCCTTCTCGGTGTGTGCTGTATCCTCCCCCTGGGAAATGAAGCTAATGAAGAACAGTACTTGTGGAGGGGTGGGGAGTCTGGCATAGCCCATGTTCCTTGGCAGCACCTGGCATCCAGTAAGCCCTCTTGGTAGCATGTCAGAGGCTGCCAACTGAGACTGGACTGGGTTCATGCTGTGAAATGAGGAATACTTCATTTTGCTCTTCTCTGCCTTCAGAACACTGAAGATAGAACTGGCATGATGATTCATGCCTGTAAGCTTCAGCCTATGAAGCAGCTGGGGCTAGGGATTGCTGTTCGAGTCCCGCTTGGGGCAACACAGTGAGACCTAGTCCCAAAAAACAACTGGGTGTGGTGGCATGCGCCTGTAATCCCAGCTACCTGGGAAGCTGAGGCTGAGGATTGCTTGAGTCCGTGGTACCCCGGGCAACATGAGCCTGTGGTTCCACGGGCAAAAATAACAAGACCTAGTCTCAAAAAAAAGAAAAAAATGAATGAACTGGCATGATGGACATCTAGAGAGCAGAGAGCAGCTTCTCCATTCCTCCAATGTTTACCTTAAGAAACATTCCTTGGTAGTTACCAACACATATATGGGCGAATCCCCTGACCATCATTATCTCATGGGAACTAATGTTTTACCCAATTTTATTGTACTCTAGCCATTAGTCTTCCCTAGCTAATTGGTTGTAAAACATTCTCTTGGCCACCTTTTTTTTCTCCTTGCCCTGGACTCTATAAAAACCTGGTCATTAGGGTAATAAACTGCTATTGGCCATACTTCCAGTAGCCCATGGTCTTTGACTGTGTCAATCTCTCTCGTTCCATCCTTTCTTGCAACTCTGCACCCAGCTCTTTTTTTTGCCCATGGAACTGCAGGCTTACGTTGTCCAGGGTACCATGGACTCAAGCAATCCCCAGCCTCAGCTTCCCAGGTAGCTGGGATGACAGGTGTGTGCCACCACGCCCAGCTATTTTTTGGGTCTAGGTCTTGCTACGTGCCCCCAGCGGGACTCGAACCACGATCCCTGGCCCTGGTCGTGGCTTCCTAGGCTGCCACCTACAGGCATGCGCCATCATGCACAGCTCAGCACCCAGCTCTTCACAGTAGCTGACATGGATCTAGTTTTCATCATCAGGGAGATCAGGAGTTTTCTACCCCTCTGAGCTATAGATCATCCAGCCTGAAAGTGGGAGGTAATAGTCACCTCTTAAAAAGGCTCTTGTGAAGAGTAAGAAATTCTTTAACTATGCCCAGTGATCAGTGGGCACCTTGCGGGTAGTGGGTGGGCCTCCTAGCCTCAGCCCTTTTTCTCATGCAAAAAAAGAGAAAAAGCGTCACTTGTCCAGAGAACTTCTGCCCTGAGTCAGCCCCTCTGGAGGGACTGGATGACAAGATTACAGAGTGTGGGGTCTCTCAGTGCCCCCCCTGACTGGATTTGGTCCTGTGACCTCCTGGGGGGCTTCTCAGGAATAGCCCTGTTTTCCCCACCCCTTCCCAAAGCCATGTCCTGGGAGGTCCCACACTTTCTGCAACAGCCTCCCGCTGCATGTCCCTGATTGCAGAGTCTCATTATCACCCCTCCCACACCCTGGTCCTGGAGCCTCCCCACATGGTACAGCGAGTACGGAGGAACCTTCCCACTGTGCTCTCTGCTATTCGGAGACCTGTTTTTTACTGAGCATTTGCTCTGCACTGCACCAAACACTTCAGAGGTGCCAGTTCTTGTGTTTCTCACAGTACAGGAAGCTCCTTTTATTGTGTCCATTTTACAGGTGAGCAGGGAAGAATCTCATCTAAACTCACAAAACTGGTAGGTAGAAAAGTGGATATAAACTCACTGAAATCCTCCTCACTGTCGTTCGGCAAGATGAGTCTTGGCCCCATTTTACATTTTATTCATTAAAAAAAAAAAAAAAAAACTTTCTATGGATCTAGCATGCACAGGCTCCCTCCTGGAGCAGAGTGGGAAACAAGGGACAGTAAGAGGAGACGCTTGGTAAACCAAGCAAGAAATGAATGCCGGGTAAGTGCTCAGAAAACACAAGGGAATGGGCTAGAGTATGGTGGAGGGAGGTGGGGGTAAAACTGGAAGGCTTCCTGGAGGAGACAGTTCAGCAAAAAGTTCAGTGGAGTGAGTGAAAGAAGACATGGAGCTATGGAGAGAGGATGGGTCCTGGCTGAGGTCATCTGGCCAGAACAAAGGGCCAGGTTAACAAGGCCTCACATCCGTGCCCACATCCTTCTGTTTCCTGGCCTCCTTTCCCCCTGATTCCTAAGACTTCCGGGAGTCAGGAGGTCCGGTGAGAGGCTTCCTTCTGGTCATTCAGGGCAGAAATGTTGAAACACTTTTCAGATGAGTATGTCCAGACTCGGACCAATAAACTAAACAATCAGTTCCTCTCAGCTGGACACGGGCCTCCCCTCACAAGTCATTTTGGCTCTTTTGGATGAAAGGACTAGTTAGAGGACGTTGGTAATTACCTGGGTTTTTTGTTAACAGCTCAGTGGAGTCTGTTCTCACAGACTGTTGCCGACTGTCCACGTCAGCCTGTCAGAACTGAAGAAAATGTGTCCTCTTTGCAAATGGCTATGGCCCCAGCCCAGCCGGAACATCTGAGGAGAGAGTCGAAAGTCGTGCCAAGCTACTGATAGTCCCTGCTCAGAGCCCCTTCCCTCCGTGACAAATCCTGGGGACCCAGGGGTGATGGAGGGGTCTTCAAATCAAACAAACACTCACTGTGCATCAATGGTGGGCCAGGTAGGCACAGTGGTAGGTGTTTCCATGACTTTTTTCATCTAATTCTCACAACAACCCAATGTGCAATAAGAGCCTGTGGTTCTGGGAAGGGCTGGGTCTGCTCAAGTCCACCAGCCAGTGAGTAGCAGCTGGAACTTTCTCCCAGCCAAGTCCATGCTTGGTTCTCTCTGACACATGGTCCCCCTCTGTTTTCTAAGCCCTGTCTCCTTTGCTCCTCTCCTTCCCCAACTTTGCCAGAAAGATGTTATTTGCCTCACTTTATAGGGATCAGACGAATGCACTGGTGGAGAAAGTTCCCATTTTACAGATGAGAACACAGAGGTTCAGAGGTAAATTCAGGAACTCTGGCTTTCTCCCGCACCCCAGCAGCCTCAGGGAAGACAGCAGCATGGTATGAATAGAGACCATTTGAAATATCAAACTTTGCCATTCTCCTAGCTGGTGGAAAGTTAAGTCTGCACTGCAAATGCTAACACACCCCAAGTTCCTGTAGGAGAAGAGTCTTGTCTGAGGGTCAGTCCGACCCCTGTGAGCTGAACTTCTCAGCTGCGGCTCGAGCCTGTTCCACATCCATGGGACTCGAGAGGCCCCTCCACCTTGTCTGGTGACCTCCAGCCTCAGCCCGGCTGTCCGTCAGATTTCCATTCCCTGGACAAAGCAATCAAGTTCTTAATTAAATTCTCTCCTTAGAAGTCAAGCTCCAGGAAAGCAAGCAGCAAAGCCTCCCCTGCAGGACCTGTCTTCCTCTGCTCCTGGTCTGATGCTGCAGATGCTATCTGCCCCCTGGGACATCCCTCCCCCTCTGCTCCCTGGGAATTTCCTGTTGGCTCTGTTCCTGTCCCCCGCAAGCCCCCTGCCCTCTGGCCCAGAGGAAATTGCCTTGCCAGGTATGGGATGGTATCAGGAGTCTAGATCCCTGGGCCAGGTAGGAATGAGTCTCAGCCTCAGATCAAGGATGAGGAGGGGGCAGCTTCAGAGACAGGGGGGTGGGGAGTGACAGGAGGCACTAGGCCTCAGGGACTCTCTGGGCACTTGTCCCCAAGGACCACAGACCTCATAGTCCCCCATGTGACCCCTTGACCACACTGTCATGGACACAAGGAAGCGGGGGAGTTGGTAAGAGCACTGGACTGGGAGTCGGGAGCCTGAGGTCTAGTCCAGATCTGTTAGGAAGTCACTGGGCCTCCGTGGTTCATGGTCGTCAGAGCAGAATGTGGGAGAGGGTAACCTATTACATGTCATGCCAAGCCCCACCTAGGGAAGGTCTGGCTCAATTCTCCGATTTTATCTCTTTTGTTTTTCAAGGAAACTGAGGCTGATCGATATGACCAAACCTCACAGCTGCAAGTGGAGCTGAGATTCAACCCCAGCGGGCTGGTTCCAAGCTCCCGCCAGCTCCCCAGCTCCCACCTCCCTCTGGCTCTCCATTTCCCACCTGTCAGCCAACAGGGATGGTGCCCTGACTCCAAAGACCTTTCAGTGCCCACAATCCGTGCTTCAGTCCACGCTCACCTTATTGCCAGGCCCCAGGCTGGGAATACAAGGCAAACAGGGCTTCACCTCTGCATAGGTTATAAACTCGTGGGCTTGAAACCACATCCTCATTTTCCTTGTGGCGCTCAGCTGGAGGGGCTGTGAGGAGACTAGGGGGTGGGGTAGGGGATGGGAGGTGGGAAGCGCTCAGGCTTGGGACGTGAGGTCAGCCTGAGGCCCCTTCCTCTGAGAGAAGCCACTTAACATCTGCATCTACTTCTTCACTGAATGGAAATACACAACAGTTTCCCCATGGGGATCCCTAGACGTGCGTGCTGTTGTTAAGCCGCATCGAACTTGGCACATGGAAAGTGCTCCATCAACATTGGTGCCTTCCTTTCCTTTTTTTTGAGACTAGGTCTCGCTATTTTTGCCTGTGTAACCGGAGGCTCACGTTGCCTGGGGTACCACAGACTCAAGCAATCCCCGGCCTCAGCTTCCCAGGTAGCTAGGATTACAGGCATGCGCCACCACGCCCAGCTATTTTTTTGGGACTAGGTCTCGCTAGGTGCCTCTGGCGGGACTTGAACCGCGATCCCTGGCCCTGGCCACAGCTTCTTAGGCTGTCGCTTACAGGCATGCACCACCATGCCCGGCAACATTGGTGCCTTTCCCTTGGGGTGTCTCCAGCCCTTCCCTGGCTGGCGGGAGCTGCTCTCCCTGTGCCAGCAGAAGCTGGGACGAGTTTCCATGGCGGGGGGGACAGGTAGCTCAGCCCAGATCCCAGCTACCAGCAGCAGGAAGGAGGAAAACGGACCCAAGGCTGGGCTTCTGGCTCCCTGGAGAGCCCGGCCTGGGTTCTGGGGCCCATGCAGGCCTCATGGTTCCCACAGATCCCGCCCCCAGCCCTCCACCCCTGTCTAGACAGGGCTCCCTGGAACACACTGCAAACCACAGGCTGTCTGGAGACAAAGCGCCTCAGACGCTGCCCCCAGGCATGGACTCAGTTAACCCTCCTCACGAAAAGGCAAAGTTGACGCCCACTTCCCAAGCAGAGAGCAGCAGTGGGGGCAGGTGTGGCCGGGTGCTGTGTGGCTCTTCCTCCATGCATCTACTCACCTGCCATCTCTCCATTCACTCTTCTTCTTCTTCTTCTTCTTTTTTTGAGACTAGGTCTCACTGTGTTGCCGGGGTAGTCCCAATCCCACAGACTCAAGCCATCCCCAGCCTCAGCCTCCCTGGTAGCTGGGATTACAGGTGCCTGCCACTGTGCCCAACTGCTTTTTCAAGACCAGGTCTCAATATATTGCCTGGGGTAGTCTCAAGCGACCCTGGCCTTTTGCCTCCCAGTGCTTGGATTACAGATGCATGCCACCGTGCCCTGCTCTCCATTCGCCCTTCTTTGCTTGGTGGGGGAGCATTCCTAGATGGGGGAGATGGACAGAGAATACTCGGGAGGTGTGAGGCACCCCAACTAGAATTGCAGTGGCGGACACCGGCTGGGGCTGGCTGTGGGCTGGCGCCATGCGGGGGGTGTGAGCTGAGGCTGGCTGTCACCAGCACCCTGACAGGCAGCCCTGTAGTCTGGATCCCTCTATACATAAACCAACTGAGAACAGAATTCAGATCAGTGGGCCAGGGCGGTGCCTCTGGTCCACTGAGGAGGGGGGCACCCTTCCCTTCTGGAAGAATGGAAAGGTCCCAGGCTCAGGGCGGGGGAGGGGCGTAGTTGTAGTCCACTGAGGAGGGATGAAGGGTTCTGTGTG
>PVHY01028460.1:0-15179 GCA_004024945.1 Uropsilus gracilis | reverse complement strand
CTGATTCCAAAAGGAAGATGAATTCTGGCCCATTTAAAAATAGAAAAGTGCTATAAACCAGCGGCCAATCAATAGAAGTTTATTCAAAGAATATTAAAAGGGTAATGAAGTGTAGCACAATAAATAGTACGCGACCACTGGGTATTATATTACCGGCGGATATTTGTGTGTCTTCTGACGGCTGAATCGAAAACATACATACAGATGGTGCGAGTAGCTCTAATCAGGCTACCCCGGAAAATGCTGCAGGATTACATTCTGGGTGAAAAGATCCGGCTCAGCGTGTTCAATGAAAGTTCCCAGTTCTCCCGTGGCTCTTCTTGTGTGTACATTGTACATACACGTGTTGCATGGATATGAATTTTTTTTTTTTTTTGAGATTAGGTCTCGCTATATAGCCCGGGGTAGTCCCAAACCTGTGGACTCAAGTGATCCCCAGCCTCAGCCTCCCAGGTAGCTGGGATTACAGGCGCGCACCACCACACCCAGCTATTTTTTTGGAACTGGGTCTCGCTATGTTGCCTGGGGAACCGCAGGCTCACGTTGCCCGGGGTACCACGGACTCAAGCCATCCCCAGCCTCAGCCTCCCAGGTAGCTGGGATGACAGGCGTGCACCACCATGCCCAGCTATTTTTTGAGACTAGGTCTCACAATGTTGCCCCAGGCAGGTCTTGAACCTGCGGACTCAAGCAATTCCTAGCCTCAGCCTCCCAAGCCTGGGATTAAAGACACGTGCCATCACTCCCAGCTAGAATTAAAATTCTGTTTTGATCTAAAACTCTAGAAGAAAACGACCCTGCTACAGGGCGCCCCCAGTCAGAGCAAGAGGCCGCGTGTGACCCTTTCTTTCCCCAAGTTGTGCATTTTGTAGTAAATTCACCTTTAAATGAAGCATAACGCCCGGCCTGGTGACTTACTCGAATGATCTGGTCGCTTAACATCGCCAAAAGTCTTTGCAGACTGCGCCCTGCTGTGTTCCACGGAAAGAATTAAGTCTGGGCCGCTGAGGAACAGGGCTGGGGAGATCTGGGTGCTAGCTTAGGCGATCCTTGCCTTCACCGCCATTCTTTCACGCCCAAAAATGTGGCCAGTGAGCCAGATTACTTCGAAGCGCTCTTTCAGCTCTTTCCTGTAGCTAAGTCTCCTAGGCTAGAGATACAGCCTGAGAAAAATATTAGATGTTCATACTAGTTTTGACACAGAGGAGAGAAAAGTCTTTTTCTCTAGAGGGAAGTCACTCGTGATTTCTTATGATCACGTGTGAAATTACCTCCCCGCAGGCCAGGCAGGAGGGAGGGGAAGGGTGAGCACAGGGGATCAGGATGGTGGTTCACGGATGACGTGGTGGTGGGACAGCCTCACGCAACGAGGTCAGAAACACAAAGACGTGATCGATTTGAGAAATGTGAATGTATTTCCAAAATGTTGTGTTTTTTTAAGTTTGCCTTTTCCTGACTCTTTCTTTGGGCTCTCTGTGTTCCACGTATATATATATGACACCACCACTACTTACATTTCCCCTTCTCAATCATGGCACTTGGCCTAGTCCCTGCGCGCTCCATCCATATTGCCACAGATGGTCTGAGTGTATCTTTCCCATCTCTGAGCAGTGTTCCCTCTTCTCAACCCGTCCATCTGTCTGTCAGCATTTAGGTGGTTTTCACATCTCGGCCATATAAACGGTATTGTGGTAAAGGTAGAGGTGTCAGTTTCCCTTCAAATCAATGCTGTTAGATTACTTGGGTACATACCTAGGAGTGGAATTGCTGTATCACGTGGCAGATCCATTTTTAGTCTTTTTGACGCTCCTTCACGCTGCTTTCCATTGTGGCTAGATCCTCCTACATTCCCACCAACTGTGTGAAGAGGGTTCTAAAAGGAATATCGAGCAAATCCTTTACCACAGAGGGTTGCAGGGTGGGCGATTGAGAAAGGTTGCAGAGGACGCCATTAAGACTATGAACTTAGTGCTGGGCACGGTGGCGCACGCCTCTAAGTGGCAGCCTAGGAAGCTGTGGCCAGGGCCAGGGATCACAGTTCGCGTGCCACCAGGAGCATGTAGCGAGACCTAGTTTCAAAAACATATAGGTGGGCGTGGTGGCACATGCCTGTCATCCCAGCTACCTGGGAGGCTGAGGGTGGGGATGGCTTGAGTCTGTGGAACCCCGGGCAACATGAACCTGTGGTTCCACAGGCAAAAATAGTGAGATCTAGTCTTAAAAAAAAAAAAAGAATACAAACTTAAAAGCAAATATTTGCGAAGTTATTCTGTTGCACGTCAGGAAACAAACTCTTTAATCAAGGAGAGTGGGCCGGGCACGTAAGCTGTAAGCTTCAGCCTATGAAGCGGCCGGGGCTAGGGATCGCGGTTCGAGTCCTGCCTGGGGCCCGTAGCGAGACCTAGTTCCAAAAAAATAGCTGGGCGTGGTGGCGCGCGTCTGTCATCCCAGCTACCTGGGAAGCTGAGGCTGGGGATGGCTTGAGTCCGTGGTACCCCGGGCAATGAGAGCCTGTGGTTCCACAGGCAAAAATAACGAGACCTAGTCTCAAAAAAAAAAAAAAAATCAAGGCGAGAAAGCTCTAAATTGCCTACAAGTCGCCATTGATCGCATAAAAAGATGAGAAAAGCACACATACAAAGACTAATCTAGTTGCTGCCACTTGCAGGGCTCAGAGGAAAGAGAGTTTGTGTTCCATCTAAAAAAGTCAAGAAAGGGTTTGTGAAATGGGTGACATCTGAAGTCCTTGAAGAGGCTCTTCACGGCAAAGACGAGGAGGAGAGGTTTCCCTGGGCAACGAAAGCCACAAGGAAAAGCGATGCGGCTGGGAGCCGTGCGGCATGGAAAGAATACCATAATTTGGAGTGGAAAGCGTGGGACGGTGAAACGGTGAAATGACAGAAGAATGTCCTGTCACGATACCTACTGGCCTTGGTTCTTTTTTTTTTTTGAGGCTAGGCCTTGCTATGTTGCCCGGGGTAATCTCGAACCCACGAACTCAGGCGATCCCCAGTCTCAGCCTCCCAGGTAGCTGGGATTACAGGCACCCGCCACCACATCTGGCTGCTTTTTCGAGACCAGGTCTCACTATGTCGCCCCGGGTAGTCTCCATGAACTCTAGCGAGCCTGGCCTCTTGCCTCCCAGTACTTGGATTACAGGCGTGCATCACCACACCTGGCCAGGGCTTTGGTTCTCACAAACACGTGTGTGAAGGTGCAGATCAGCCGTGGTCACAGCAGCCGAAAAGCAGAAACAAACCAATGTCCAGCGAACGGTCATGACTAAATGGAACATGGTACGTCCACACGACGGCTACTCCCTGACCGTGGAAAGGAGTAAATTCCATCTCGGCTGCCAGGTGACAGAAGTGTCCTGCCACTGGTGGCGATGGCTGCCCAACACGGTGTGGGCTGAATTATACCCTTAAAAACAGTGAGGAAGGTGAACAGTCTCTTACGTGCATTTCAGCTCAGTTACGAAAGAAGCTCTGCTTCACCCTCTTTTCCCAGCAAGCCAGCGAGATACAAGGAAACTGTGTCCACAGACTTCATTTTGCCTGGAAGATGCACCGTCCCGGTGACGGGACACTCGACTTGGACTCTCGCAAGCTCAGGCCTGAAAGCTGGACGTCCTTGCACTGCCTCCTGGGCTCTCACCAGGAGGCGGAAATGGTCAAGGGAGCAGAGAAAGGCCCTTCCTGTTCCTTATATTCTGACCCCTTTCTGGCTCTGGAACCAAAGACCCCAGCAAGCCGAGACCCACCTCTCCAAGCCAACCCAAACTTAGCAGCCACTTGAGCCTGGGGGGCAACAGAGAAAGTATCTGTGACTGGTGACCTGTAAGAGTCCTCCAACGCTGTTCCCACACCATGCGGTCTGCGTTCTCCACAAATCTCCTTTTTGTATGTAAACTAAGCCTCACTTCTGACGACCAGCGCAGACGCTCAGAGCTTATTTTCCATAAAACCGGTTTTCGAAAGGAATCAATGTTATTTCTTTTTTTGAGACCAGGTCTCGCTATTTTTGCCCGTGTAACCACAGGCTCACGTTGCCCAGGGTACTACAGACTCAAGCCATCCCTAGCCTCAGCCTCCCAGGTAGCTGGGATGACAGGCGCACACCACCATGCCCAGTTATTTTTGGGGGACTAGGTCTCGCTACGTGCCCCCAGCAGGACTCGAACCGTGATCCCTGGCCCCGGCCGCGGCTTCCTAGGCTGCCGCCTACAGGCATGAGCCACCGTGCCTGGCCTCAGTGTTTTTCTGCCAACACCAAGGCAAGCACCCTGAAGATGTCATTATATTTGCAGCCTCTAAATGTAATATTTTGTTCAAACAAAAATCATTAATGCCTCAAACGTTTGGATGGATGGTTCGTAGGGAGCTGAGTATTCACACTACAGGGAGCTTAAGACCGCGGCAAGGGGGCAAGTTTAGTTTCGCCGGCAGTGACGCGAGCTGATCATATGCGGCTCCTGATGTGATAGAGAAATAGACAGCACCTCTCAGCTCTGTTGCCGGTCATGTTTTCACCTGAGTCTAATATGAGAAGACAAGCGAATTCGGAATAAAGGACACCTGACCCGGACTCTTTAAAATGTCGGTGTTGAGAGAGAGACAGAGCATTAGTGGGCTGCTGGAGGGGAGGGGGAGAGGGGAGGGAGAGGAAGGAGTAGGGGGAGAGGAGAGGGAGAGAGAGAGAGAGCTCATGGGCTGCAAGGGTGTGGAAGAGGGGGCTGCAGGAGTGTAGGAGAGGGAGGGGGAAGGGGAAGGGAAGGGAGAAGAGAGGGGAGAAAGGAGGGGGAGAGGGAGAGGGAGAGTGTGTGTGTTGCGGGGCTATCGCAGATGAGGTTATGAGGCTCTGACATCCAGGGGGGATGTATGGTTTTTATTCTACCAGCTGCAAAGAACACTGTTGTTCCTAGGAGATAAACGCTGGCGTGTTTAGGGATGCGCCTTCATGGTGTCTGGGACGTAACCACCACACAGCTGTCGAGTGGCGACCGAGCGAGCAGGCAAGACAGCAGAGTATGAGCAACGGGTTAATGGAGATGGAAGACAAATGGGCGTTCGTGATAGTGTCTCACCTGAAAAGGGAGGGGAAAGGTCGTTTTCCTGGATGACTTAAGAAAATGCTGGTGAAGAGACTAGTGGTGATCTAAGCTCCAGCTGGTGCCAGCCGGGAGGGGTAACCTGCTATGTAGAGATGTTCGGTGTCCGGCAGTCTCTGCACGCCCAGCTGTGGACTGTCACTTCTCTGCTCCGGCAGTCTCTGCACGCCCAGCTGTGGACTGTCACTTCTCTGCTCTGGAAAAAGGTTTCCCGTCTCCAGCTTTCAAGTTCAAGTAACAGTCTCTGGAAACTGGGAACAGTTCCTTTCGGTCATCGGATCCTTCTCTGTTAGCTGGCTTACGCTAAAGCAGTTGTTTCTGAAAGTCACAGACCACACTGTGCATCCCGTACTCACCGGCAGGGAAGCTGTCTGCCTTTGGTCTGCAGAGACTGGGCTGTGAGCCTTTGGAATCAAGGCCTGTGGGCCGCCCCCCGGCGGCTGGCCGAGCCTCCCGTGTCACGGGCGCGGGCCCACCATCTTGTCCGTGTCCGCAGCCTTTCAGAGAGGAAACACGTTTCCGCCCACGTGTTCCCCATGAACCGCTGAAGACGGGGCAGAATTCCTTCCTTTTCCTCATGACCCAGCCGGTCAAGACGCGCACCTGCAGGAGGTGGAAAAGGCGAGAGGTCATCTGTTAAAGGCCCTGGTAATGAAGCCCTCAATTTACAGTGGCTTCAGCAGATGAGCAGTGGCAGGAAGGGGTTCAGGACCATGGCTGCTGAAATGCAGTCCGCCAGCCTATTTGGGTACCAGCCTATTTTGGGTCCCAGTGAGAAAGTTATTTTAATATCTTGCTCCAAGCCGGGCGTGGTGGTGCGCACCTGTAGTCCAAGCGCTGGGAGGCTGAGGCCCAGGATCTCTTGAGTTCATGGGTTCAAGACTACTCTGAGCAACATAGCGAGACCTGATCTCGAAAAAGCAGCCAGGCACAGTGGCGGGCGCCTGTAATCCCAGCCACCTGGGAGGCTGAGGCTGGGGGTCGCTTGAGTCTGTGGGATCGGGACTACCCCGGGCAACATAGGGAGACCTAGTCTCAAAAAAATAATAATAGTAATAATAACAACATCTTGCTCCCCTGGAAATGTACTGATCGTCAGGAAAATGGGAGAGAGTCGCCACACTCCGTTCTCCTTGAGATATAAGGCGTTTAGGTGGTTGGGCTCTTCCAGCCTGTGAAGCAAACACTCCTGCATCTGGAAGCTCAAATTAAAAAGGGCATTACAAGGATGTGCGAAGAGATGGTATCCCGGGGCTCAGCTGCTGAGCATCTCTGTGTGCAGCTAGTCCAGCGTCGAGAACGTCTGGGCTGGTCTAGGCTTCCTGTGGAGATGAGAAAACAAAGGTTCGGCTGGGTGTGATGGTGCACGCCTTTAATCCCAGCCTAGGACGGGAGGCTGAGACTAGGAATCACCTTGAGTCTGGGGGTTTGAGACCCGCCTGGGGCAACATGGCAAGACCTAGTCTCAAAAAATAGGTGGCGCATGCCTGTAATCCCAGCTGCCTGGGAGGCTGAGGCTGGGGATCACTTGAGTCCGCAGTACCCCGGGCCACAGAGCAAGACCTAGTCTCAAAGGAAGAAAGAAAGAAAAGGAAGGTCCATGTGAAAGTTTCAAAACTCAGCGTTTGAGGAGCGCTCCTTCAATAAGGTATTTTTTCCGTAATGTTTGGGTCAAGGAACCTGTTAAGGATAGAAAATCCTGTTCTCTGGCTCCCAGCAGCTCCACCATCCCAGGTGGTCACACTGCCCCTCCGGGTGGTCACAATTCAGACCTGGGTCACTTGCTTTCTTCCGTAGTCCAGACCTAGTCAAAACCTGGGGACTTTGACCTGTGCATTCGACAGCTCCCAAGTCATCGTCGTTGTGTCCCCCACTCCCCCCACACCCAGTCTCAGGGCTGAAACCCCTCCTGACACCAAGCCACTGCATCTGGCAACCAGGTCATCTAGGTCACTGCTCCCTGCTCTGGCCTGTTTTCTGCGTGATTTTCATGAATTCTCTGAACTTAGCCTTCCTTCGCCCGCGGTAAGTCAAGGTGGGTCATAAAGAGAAAAGCTGGTGTTGTTCAGTCCAGGTAAAACTCATCTGCAGCACACCACCCGACGGCTCCACGCGCACTGCAAACTGAGTCTGAATCTGAACAGCAGCTTTTCCGGAAGCAGGAACGCGTAAAGCGAACCTCATCTGGTACGTCTTCTGTTATCATCCCAGCCCGGGGAGCGTCATCACCAGTACCAGCAGTTTAAGGAAAAGTATCAGAGCTGGGCATGGTGGCGCCGCCTGTAATCCAAGCACTGGGAGGCTGAGGCCAGGCATCGCTTGAGTTCGTGGGCTCGAGACGACCCCAGGCAACATAGCAAGACCTGGGTCTCGAAAAAGCAGCCAGGTGCGGTGGTGGGTGCCTGTAATTCCAGCTACCTGGGAGGCTGAGGCTGGGGATCGCTTGAGTGTGCGGGATCTGGACTACCCCGGGCAACATAGTAAGACCTGGTCTAAAAGAAAAAAATAATTAAAAAATTTTTAAAATAAAAGTAATTTTTTTTTTTTTTTTGAGACCAGGTCTCGCTATTTTTGCCCATGGAACCGCAGGCTCTCATTGCCCGGGGTACCACAGACTCAAGCCATCCCCAGCCTCAGCTTCCCAGGTAGCTGGGATGACAGATGTGCGCCACCACGCCCAGCTATTTTTTTGGGACTAGGTCTCACTGTGTTGCCCCGAGTGGTTCCTAGCCCCAACTGCTTCATAGGCTGAAGCTTACAGGCACGAGCCACCGTGCCCGGCCAATTAAAAATGACAAATGAGATGAATTTATGATGACATGGACACACCTAGAAGAAATCGTGTGAGCAGAAACAAGCCAAAAAGATGAAGACAGACACCAAATGGTTTCACTATGATATGGGACTTGGGAAAGATAAACAAAAAGCCATGAAGAAAAGTCAAAAACAAACCCCAAAAAAAGCTAACCACCAAATTGAAGCACACAGCTCCAGGTGGGGGGAGGGCAGAGGGGGAATGATCGGGGGGGGGGGGGGGTGAATCTTGGGAATTACAAAGATGTGAAATAAATTATTTGATTATTTGATTATTTTTTTTTAAAAAAGTATCAGAACCCTTGGCATCATCTTCACAGGACTCTTAACAGTGAGCAGGGGATAACAGCCAGCAAAGAAGGAGCCACTTGAACCCCCTTCCCCCGCCCCTTCCCTCTCCCCAGGATGATGCCACCCTTTCATCCCCACCCTCCTAGGCCGAGCTGCGCCCACTTACACATGTGCCCACCCATCGGGCCAGGTGTGCACAGTCGTGGGGAGCTGCACCACCACAGGTGCTGGTCATGGAGGCTGAGGGCGGAGGGCAGGAAAAGCCGTGAGAACTCCTTCCCCTGCAGTAAGCTCCTGGGTGGACGAGACGTCGCCAGCGCACAAATGAGAAAGCAGATGCAGGTGCTTGTTCTTGTTCTTTTCCTTTTTTTTTTTTTTTTTTTTTTTTGAGACTAGGTCTCGCTATGTTGCCCCAGGAACCACGGACTCAGGCAATCCCCAGCCTCAGCCTCCCAGGTAGCTGGGGTGACAGGCGCGCACCACCACATCCAGCTATTTTTTGAGACTAGATCTCGCTGTGTTGCCCCCAGGCGGGTCTGGAACCTGTGGACTCAAGCGATTCCTAGTCTCAGCCTCGCTTCATAGGCTGCGGTTAAAGGCGTGTGCCACCATGCCCAACCTTTTTTATTATTATTTATATATATATTTCGCATCTTTGCATTCCCTGGGGATCACCTACCACCTTCCCTCCCTGACCGCTCGCTCCCTTCTCCCTCCCCCCAGCCGCCTCCCCTCAGCTTTTTCTTTTCATGCACTCACAGCAAGCACTCACCCTCTATTTAGTCATTCACTGGCGATTGCTGACATCCACACTCTACCCAAGGCACCGATCCAGACATGCCATCAGTGTGGGAGATGGGAAGAACTCCCTGCCCTCATGGCACTTACAGGAGCGTGTGTGACGCCTGCCTGACCAAACCACCTGGAGTGTAAACCCCACCAGAACTGAGATGTCTCTGTCCTGTTATGGGAACGTCACCAGTGCCGAAGCTGGGAGCAGGGACATGGTGGGCTGGGCAAATGACGACCGTCGGGTGAAACAGAGATGGTGGTTTCTTCCCCATCAGCTATTTCACACAAAAAAGAGTAAAATAAGTAACATGCAAGAAGTGATATCATTTATCTGGGGGGGGGGGGTTAACCCATTTGCTTGTGTTTTCCGGTTTGCTGTATTTGTCTGACTCGAAAAGCTTTTCATGAAAAAGAGTATTTCTGACGGCGGACGCTCAGGTGTGTGTATGACAGACGCAGCTATTAATCCACGTAGCTGCTGGAAATACCGATGTGAAGATTTACAGTATCAAAGCAGATTATACTTCCATGCGCAAGCGGAAGTCGTCGAGGATAAAATGCTTCTGCGGAGCCAGAAGGTTTGTTGTGATGAGTGAGACAGGCAGGCAGGCAGCTTAGCAAAAGTCGCAGTTGGAACTGTCATGGCTGTGGAGGTCTTGCTGTCTTGCGGTGGATTCTCATCGCTCCGCTTTCGGAGCATCTACAAGCTGACATTGCACAGATGGAGGTGACATGATGTTCCATCCCTGTGTCTCTGCTGGGTGACAGGGAGGTGGCCAACCAAAGAATACAAAATAAAGTGGGCGAGCGTGGGCCTGGAAATAGATTGTGATTGATGAAGCTCAGTCACAGTGAGAGAGCGTGCAAGGTGCTACGTTTACAAAGTGTGATGAAGAGAATGGTCTTAAGTTTGTGAAAGGCTGGCTTGGAGATGTCCTTCTCTGTGACGGTTCTCACCCACCTGGAGAAGCCGCTGTTGAACTGTGTGTGGCTGTTTGTTTGTTTGTTTGTTTGTTTGTTTTGGGTGTGTTGTGTTTTTTTTTCAATGAGAACAACTTTTTTTTTTTTTTTTTGAGACCAGATCTCGTTATTTTTGCCCGTGGAACCGCAGGCTCTCGTTGCCCAGGGTACCACAGACTCAAGCAATCCCCAGCCTCAGCTTCCCAGGTAGCTGGGATGACAGGCGCGTGCCACCACGCCCAGCTATTTTTTTGGAACTAGGTCTCACTACGGGCCCCAGGCGGGACTCGAACCGCAATCCCTAGCCCTGGCCGCTTCATAGGCTGAAGCTTACAAGCACGAGCCACCGTGCCCGGCCTTCAATGAGAACAATTATTTAGCTCTTCCACTCTTCTCCTTCCAGTTACCAAATACTTCCCAACCTTCAGCGGCGGCCACTTTCAAACTGAAAGTGAGACTGTGCAGAGAGCTGGGATAAAGCGCCGGTTAGAGCGGAAACAAGACTGATAGGAGAGCAGTGTGTCTGGGGAACGAGCTGTCTGACAGTGGGAAGTTCTGTGCGGCTCCGGGATGGCTCCTGTCTCATGTGGAAAGCGCTGAGCCTGAGCTGTCTGCTCGAATCAGGAGATGGGGAGAAGGATGAGCAACTGAAAAGGTGGGAACCTTGTGACTGTAGCAGTATCAGCCTCAGTGTCTGTTATCGCTTGACCTCAGATGACCCCAAGAGACAGGGGGTTGGAGGACGTAAAGACCGAGCGTACTGCGAAATGCTGCTGCTGGAAGGTCCCAGGACGTGGGTCATTCAGAGCATCAGGGCCAGTTCACACCGCCACAACATCCAAGTTGAGGGCCGTGAGAGCCTGTCGCCCTGTATAGGCTTGAGGCAGGGTTGTGAGTGACGCAGTGAAAATTTTATGGGCGCCCAAACGCCTTGATAGGCGGGGTCTGAGAAGACTCAGAGAAAATGGGAAGCGGGAAGAGAGGGTAGAGACCGAAAGGAAGAAGAAAGGAAAGGAAGGGAGGAGACCAGAATGGTGGATGGAGAGAACAGGCCCACGTGGCCTGGCCAGGGGAAGCCCCCTGAAGAGTGAGCTGGAGGTGGCGAGGAACCATGGTGGCCGGCAGAAGAGTGGCCGGTGTGGAGAGTGTGGTGCCGCAGCAAGGTGGCCTCATGAGCTGGTCCCTGGAGATGGCCAGGGATTTGGAAAGCTGATTTGTACCACTGTGGAAGAAGTTTGAAGAGCCTTGGAGAGATGGAGCAGCTCGGAACACTGGAGAGAGAAGGCACAGAGAGAAGATGCTGGAGAAAGACTGGGCTTGGCAGAGTGCCTGCCTCAGGCTTGGAGGGGCAAAGGGCGCCATCTTGGACATGTGTCTTTGGGACCTTTGGGACTGAGAAGGGTGACTGGGGCAAGATAACTGGCTGCTTGTGGCTGTGAGGACTTGTCGTTTTTCCTGGTTAATTTTCTCGTAAATAAATCCTGTTGTTGAATTGCATTTGAGTGGCAACTGCTACGCTCGGGTGAGAAGGATCTGGTAAGAAAGCTGGGTGGCAGAAGCTCCATGTTGAAAGGATTTTTTTCCCCAATGGCTTGCTAGTGGGTGGCTTTTGACCCCTTTTAACCCGATTTCAGGCTTGCAGTGAGAGGAGATGATTTTCAGTATAGACAACTTTACCAGATGACTTTGTCTGGGAAGAAGATGTTCTCAGGCAGGCAAATCAGTAAATATAAAATGCCTGGCTAGAGAGGAATGAGCCTCTGATTTACAAAGTCATAAGCCTGGACATGTAGATCAGCTTCTGTAGCTACCAGCTCATCCTCCAGTTCGCCTCATGTGGCTCAGGATGAAGTTCAAAACCTTCCTGAAGGCCGGGCACAGTGGCTCGTGCCTGTAAGCTTCAGCCTATGAAGCGGCTGGGCCTAGGGATCGCGGTTCGAGTCCCGCCTGGGGCTCATAGCGAGACCTAGTTCTAAAAAAATAGCTGGATGTGGTGGCGCACGCCTGTAATTCCAGCTACCTGGGAAGCTGAGACTGGGGGTTGCTTGAGTCTGTGGTACCCCAGGTAGAATGAACCTGTGATTCCACGGGCAAAAATAGCGAGACCTAGTCTCAAAAAAAAAAAAAAGAAAAAAACAAACAAAACCTTTCTGGTCTGTTGAAAATTCTAAATCCCTAAAAAGACAAAACAAACTGTGAAGAACAGATTGAAGGCCTCAGATTCTTATTTTCCCTTTGTGATAACTACATTTAACTATCTCTCTTGTTTTTGATCTGACAGTTCTAGTGATGTTTATTTTTTTCCCCACCAGCAGCCCTTAAATCCAATTTGGTCTTTCCCGCCTACATAGCCCCCCAGCCTCAGGAACCTCCCTCCGCTTATTCAGGTCCGCTTGTTTCTATAAATATTTGACTTTGTTGCCAGGCGTGGTGGCATGCACCTGTCATCCCAGCTACCTGGGAGACCAAGGCTAGGGATCACTTGAGTCTGCGGGTTCAAGACAACCCCCGGCAATATATTGAGACATAGTCTCTAAGAAAAAAAAATAATATTTCACTGACTTTGTCAGAGTGCCTGTTCTGTATGTAAATAGCTGTTTCTCTTTGTCATTCTGCTTTACTACACATAATTCCTTTGAAATCTCTACATTTTGCTAGAAGTGAGCTGGGCACAGTGGCGCATGCCTTTAAACGCAGCCTAGAGCACATCTGAGACTAGGGATCACTTGAGTCCATGGGTTCAAGACCCGCCTGGGGCAACACAGTGAGATCTAGTCTCAAAAAATAGCTGGGCATGGTGGTGTGTGCCTGTAATCCTAGCTACCTAGAGGCTGAGGCTGGGGATGGCTTAAGTCCATGATACCTCAAGCAACGTGAGCCTGCAGTTTCCCAGGCAACATAGCGAGACCCAGTTCCAAAAAATAGCTGGGTGTGGTGGCGTGCGCCTATAATCCCAGTTATCTGGGAGGCTGAGACTGGGCATCGCTTGAGTCCATGGTACCCTGGGTAACCTGAGTCTGCAGTTTCCTGAACAAAATGGTGAGACCCAGTCATAAAAAAACACACATTTTGGGGCCGGGCACGGTGGCTTGTGCCTGTAAGCTTCAGCCTATGAAGCAGCCGGGGCCAGGGATCGCGGTTCGAGTCCCGCCTGGGGCCCGTAGCGAGACCTAGTTCCAAAAAATAGCTGGGTGTGGTGGCATGCGCCTGTCATCCCAGCTACCTGAAAGCTGAGAGACTGGGGATGGCTTGAGTCTGTGGTACCCCGGGCAACAAGAGCCTACGATTCCACCGGCAAAAGTAGCGAAACCTAGTCTCAAAAATACACACACACACACACACACACACACACATTTTGCTAGAAGTGGCCATATTTCATCTTTCCTTAGTGTATTCCACAGTGTGGACGTGCCATGTCTTGTTGATCCATTCTTCTCCTGATGGGCACTGAATGTCTTCCATGTCCTCGCTACTGTATACAGCGCTGAATACACTTTGGAGAGTGTGTTGTTTTTTGAGCTGATGTTCTCATGTTCTTTGGATAGATGCCCAGAATCGGGATTGCTGGATCATGGGTATTTCCATTAATAGTTTTTGGGCCTTTTTTTAAAATGGTGAAAAAGAGTGTGTGTGTGTGTGTGTGTGTGTGTGTGTAATATTAGCCGTCTGAGCTCAGTTGAGATGATCCCCATTTTGTTGGCAGCCTCCAACAAAAGTCAGGAGCCAGTTGAACCTGCCTTCTCTCCATCAGCTCTGACCAGGGTGCTCACCGTGGCCACCTCAGTGTCATAGAGCTTCTTCACAGCCTTTTCGACCTCGTGCTTATTGGCCTGGAGAGCCACCATGAATCCAAGCGCTTTGTGGTCTTCTATATTGTGTTGTCTTCTGTTCATGTGACTTGGTGGTGGAGAACTTGATGGTGGCAGATTGGTCAAGCTTGTTCTCCTAGGTATGCTCGTTTGCCTTTGGAGCCACATTGTCTTGGGCTTCCAGAAGGCATGGACGTGCACATCATTGTGTTGTAGCTGTGGACACCTTTCCTCATGGTTTTCTTTGCCTTTGAAGCTTTTGTTCTAGCTTCAGCTTTGCAAAGAGCGGGGATTTCTGTCTTAACTTTTGGCACCACCTTCATGAAAAGGCCATGAATCATTTTTTAAGGTGAGCACAGATGACTTTTCAAAATGACAGCATCCGTTTACTTCCCTGTCAACAGTATAACAGGGTTCCTCTTTCACCACCTCTTCTCCAGCACTTGTAGTGGGGGCCTTTTCTATTTACTGGTCTCTGGATATCCTCCTAGATGAGCTGTCTGTTCATTTCTGCTGCCCATTTACCAGGTTGCTTTTTGTTGTAGAAGTTCTTTATAGATCTTAGATATTAACACTTTGTCAATTGTGTAATGGATAAGTACTTTCTGGCATTCAGTTGGCTATCCTTTCAATCTACATATGTTTTCTAAGTCACTCTATCAAAACACCTTTAATTTGAAAGAAACCCAACCAATTGGGAGAAAATATTTGCCCTCCATACAAGTGATAAGGGTCTGATAACAAAGATCCACAAAGAACTCACACAGCTAAGCAAAAACAAAACAAAAAACTCACTTTAAAAATGGGGAGAACTTAAAAGACACTTCTCCAGAGAGGAAATACAGATGACCAACAGGCATAGGAAAGAATGCTCAAACGTCACTAATAATCAGAGAAATGCGAATCACAGATACCATCTTACACCAGTAAGAATGGCCCATATGAAAAAAAAGGACAAGTGCTGGTGCAAATGTGGAGGAAAAGGAACTCTCTTACACTGCTGGTGGGAGTGCAAGCTGGTTCAGCTACTATGGAAGGCTGTGTGGAGGACCCTCAAACAACTGAACATGGAACTACCATTCGACCTAGCAGTCCCACTACTGGTAATCTAGCCAAAGGATACAAAAACACTCCTACATAAGAACACCTGTATTCACGTGTTAATTTGGCACTATTTACAATTGCCAAGATATGGAAACAACCCAGATACCCCCAAACTGATGAATGGCTGGAAAAGATGTGCTATATGTACACAATGAAATATTACGCATCAGTCAAAGAAGACAAATTTATGTCATTTGCAGGAACGTGGATGGAACTAGAAGGAAGTGTTAGTGGAAAAGAACCAGAAAGAAAAAGAGAAATATGGGATGGTCTCACTCATGAGGGTTTTAGAGAAAACA
>PVHY01028459.1:0-15209 GCA_004024945.1 Uropsilus gracilis | reverse complement strand
TAGGTCTTTTACGTATTTTGTTAGGTTAATTCCCAAGTATTTGATTGTCTTTGGTGCAATGGTAAATGGGGTGTTTTTTCTAATTTCTTCTTCTTCTGACTGACTCTTTGCATATATGAATGCTGTTGATTTTTGCGTGTTGATTTTGTATCCAGCTACCTTACCAAATCGGTTTATTATTTCAATCAATTTTTCTGTTGATTTTTCTCAGATTGCTTCTAAGGTTTGACTTTCTAATAACATCTTGAAATCACTGTAGTAATAATTGAATTTATAATTTTTCCTACTCTTTCATAATGGCTCCTTGTTTTTGTCAATGGTATTAACATCCCTGTCCTTCCAGTTTCAAACTTGTGGGATTGTCTTGATATATTAATTATTGATCAATTCATTGAACTCTGAATCCTTGTCAGTTTTTACATCTGCACTAAAATATCTGCAGAGAGATGTTCCTTAAACAGACTCCTCACCTCCCTGCTCTGTTTCTTTCTGAACAATGATCCCAATGCATAATCTATATATACTTATATTCTGGTTTATTTACTACTTGTCTTCTCCCATTGATTGTAAACATTCTGAAAGTTGGGACCAGGTCTTCATCCAGTGTACTCACATTAGAACACAATGAAAACTCACTTTAGAGCACAATGAAAGCACAGGGATATTTGGCACACCAGTGAGTGAACGAATGCATACATGTTGCACTTACGCATTATGTAGTCTAGTATTACATCTTAATTTAACCAATCAAGGTCTGAAAACTTTTTCTTCAAAACATCAATAATGTAAATGGAAGCAAGGACATTTAGAAAGAAAAGGAATATAAAAATACAGCAAAATATTTAGAGTTTAGCATATTGTCTGATTATATGTTTAAACTTGTAGCCATTAGAAATGGTAAATATTTTTGTACGTAAAATATTTCTTTTATGTTCATCTTAAGATAAAGGACCCAAAATAAAACACCTTGTCAAAATACATAACCATTTAATTAGCACTAATTTAAGTAAACATTAAGTAGCAATAACTTAATTTTTTCACATGGATAGTTTCCTATTAATAGCATGATTTTTTTAAAGAAAAAAATGATTATGTAAAATTTTATATCATTCCAAATATGTGGAAAAGTACAAAAATAACACAGACACCTATGTACCCACCAGCAAGAGTAAACAGATGTTAACATTTTTCCATATGTGCATCAAATCTGTCTTGAAAAAATAGGAAGTAAAGTGGTACAGATTCAGCTAAATCCCCTCCTCTATTCCTTCCTCCCACCTAGTAAACAATATCTTACAGTAATTTATCTTTCCAGTGCATGTTATCTATGTAATAACAATACAGCCCTTCCTTAAGGAGATAATACACAATTATAAAACAAAATTAGATGTGAAAATGAATATTTGTTTAGAATGAGAACAAAATCACAACACATTTAAAAATGTAGAAAGTTGCTAAATGTCATAAGCATCACAAAATCCACAAAAGTAACATTTTAAAATAAGTTGCCTGACCTACTTCTATGGTACATTTTTCTCTAAAGTTGTGACTACAGGTTTTGATTACTTCTTTCCATGATAGAATTTTTAATATTAATTTTTATAAAGCTATTATAATTTTGTTTTTCTCCTAACATGGATAAGCACATTTTCCTTTTTATTATTGATATGTATTAAACTTACATAACTGCATATAAAGGTTCCTATATGATGGCATTGATAAAAGTTTATTTTTTAATAAACACTTTAACCTTCTTACTTTATGTTCAATATTTAATTTCTCTTCTCAGATGTAGTCCCTACTGGTCTCTGACCACCAACCAACATGGCAGGTATGCAGAAAGAAAAGACTCTTGACTGCCTATCTCCTCCTGTGGCTCCAATTCAGCAACAGCTGCCAACGAGGAAAAACTGACCAATCTCAATAAGGTAAAGCATGTTTATTGCACATATCTCACTTCCTGCCTATCTTATAAAAGAAATAAATGTAAGTATTTTACTAACCATGCATGTGAATCAACAGACATAATGAATTCAAACAAAAATAGCTAGTTAACTTACTAGCAAAATGAACTTGTTCTGAAATAGTCAAAAGAACTGGAATTTGAGATATGCACGCTGTGCACTGGTTTAGCAAAAAAAAAAAAAGTGCTCACTTCTAAAGGGAGAAATGGAAGAAGGATGCTGCTGTTGGGAATGATTCACTAGTTCATTAGATATAAAAGTTGAGTCCAGGGTAGGAAAGGATTCACATTTGGTTGAGCTGTTGCTGGGTAGGAAATTTCCATGGAAGAGTTGTTGCTTTCCTTGTTTGAACGTGTAAGTGACCTGCTTCTTCTTGGTTCTTGGAATGAAAAGAAGTGCACGTAAATAAAGCAGAGCGAAAATGTAAATTAGTGCCCTCTAGAGGCCATTGTGGCTCTAATTAGAGATAAGGTTTTCTTATTTAATTTTCATTTCTCTGCTGACTACCCTTGAACAAAATGACACAAAGTATTCTGTGTTTAATGTTCAGAATGAAACAGATCTATGAAAGCAAAAAGTAGAAAAGGTAATGAAGTCTATGCAATTGAAAGTGATAGAAACTTAAGTTTCAATAGCTCCAAGATAAATTTGGTCTTCATTTGTGTATATTTATGGCTTATATAAATGGCTTCATTTTGTATTATTTTGCTAATTTTTGTGGTTCAAACTTTAGTTCTGTGATTATTCATGTTGGTTCATTTAGACATGATCTGTTTACTTTAACTGCTCAAAGTAGTCCATTTTACAATCAGACACATTTATTTTATTTTACTTTTGTATTTTTTTCAAGGAACATTTAAGATTTTTTTCCACATTTGTTTTTGCTATTATGAATACAACTACAGAAAATATTTTTCTGCATGTCTTTTTAAACAATTGTGGCACTACCTCTGATGTAGTCAATTACAGTGAAATTCCTGCCCACCTTCATTGCTAGTCAAAATGACTCTAGTAATTTACATTCTACTAATACTCTGTAAGCCCCTAGTACATTTTCAGCAATAGTTGATGTTCTCACTCTCATTAATTTTGACAATCAGTTCTATGTGAGATGGTTCCCTGTTGTTTTCATTTGCATTTAATTAATTACCAGTCATGTTGGACATTTAGTGTTTTTATGCTTATTGTCCATTTGATTTCCTCAACTTCTAATTGTCTATTTGCATGCTTGGATTATTTTTTATTAGATTTGATTGATTTTTAATTTAATGATTTGGAAGTGCTTATTGTATGTTTTCCTGTTGCTAATTCTTTATTTTATGGGTTATGGGTATCCTCTTTCGCTCTGTGACTTATTATCTTGGTTTATTATAATCAGGGGGTGATTTTTATTTTAATGCATTGAAAGTTATCTTTTATGAATTTTGTTTCATTGTTTTATCTGA
This sequence comes from Uropsilus gracilis, assembly GCA_004024945.1. Classification (NCBI taxonomy): domain Eukaryota; kingdom Metazoa; phylum Chordata; class Mammalia; order Eulipotyphla; family Talpidae; genus Uropsilus; species Uropsilus gracilis. Next base: position 11,800 of record PVHY01028459.1, on the reverse strand, counting down.
TTGAAAATCACTATGTTGATTTTCTAAAATACAGACTTATGTTGATTTTCTAAAAAATACAGACTTATGTTAATTTTCTAAAAGTTTTATTATATTGAGTTCCTTGATCCTTTAGAATTGGGGTGGACTATATAAAATAAATAATACTTTTCACACATAAAGCTCTGTATATAGCTATTATTTGTTCTTTTGTCACTGAGTTGTAAAGACAATTAATTCTCTTCATTATTATTGAAATCCTGTATCTGCCCTTACTAGTTGTTTGACCCTAGTCAGGTTGGTTAACCTCTTATCCTCAGTTTACATAGCTACAATGGATGTAAGTAGAGGGATAGTGTGAAAATAAAAATGAATTAACAAGTGTGAAATGTTTAGATGAGTTATTGACATCTCGAATGTCCAATAATAACACTGCAATAAATTTCATTTCTTCCTTTCCTTGTTGAAGTTAGTATACTTGAAAAAAATTTAAAAGTTAGTATCACAAATGTATATTATGAAAGAGAAGTTAATGACCATTGTTTCTAAGTGTAGGCTGGGATGCGTCATCATAATTTCAGAGTTAGAAAGACCATTTTACTTAATTAGGGAAAAGCAGGCACAGGACAGGATTCACATACAAAAGAACAAGATAGATAATTATTACTATATTTTGTTAAGATGTCCTTCAGAGTGCAGAGAATTTTACTTGTATGCTCACAAGAGAGATCAAATTACTCATTTCTTATACTATCCTTGTCAAGTATATCAAAGATATACTAAGCTTCTTGTTTTCTTTCTTTGGGATACTTTGCATAAAAATTGGAAACATCTGTGTACGATAGTATATACCTAAACTTAAATCTACCTACTCACCCACTATGGATTTGTGTACATACGTAGATTCTAATCTACTCTTTATTCTGTTAAGTGATTGTAGTATTATTCAGTTCTACTTCTTGAGTGAGTCTTGGTGATATCATTTATTATATTCAAATCTCTAGTTTAAGTCATTTTGTCTAAATTTCTCATTTATTACAATAAAATTATGTATAGTGTTTTTATGATGTTTTCAGTTTAGTTTATCAATGAATATAATTCTTTTTGTTATATCTGTATAAGGGAAATGTGTGTGTCTTTGTATGTGTGCGTCTGCTTTTTTAAAAAAAAATGTTTTCTTGTACAATTTCACCAGAATTTTGTGAGGTATCTAATCAATCAAATCATCAACTTATACATTTTGTTTATATGGCGTTCTACCCTTTTTTGCCTATTTTTTACTAATATTTATATCCTGCTTTTATCTTCTGTTATTCTTTGTAAAAAATTCTGATTGTATGGCTATTTATCAACATTTCTTCTTTACTAAAGCAAACATTTAAAAGTAAATTTTTCCCTCTTACAAGGCCTTAGCTACATCTCACTCAGTTTAATTAGTTCAGTTTTCATTATAATTTCTTTTCAACCTGTGATATAGATTTTAAAAAGTTATCTGAGGGGGGATTTTTAGGTATCTTCACCCAACTCCTACCATTCTCATCCTGCTCTGCATTTCCCTTTCACTTCTTTACCAGAATTGATTTAGGCCATATTCAGTTTCTTTGGGACCCTCACTTTTTGTTCAACTACTTTTCAAGATATTTATTCTGGGGAGTTCCATTCAACAAAGGTGTTTCAGTTCACTATACTCATAGTTTATCTTTCATGAATTTTGTAATTGGCCTCTTAGTAGATTTGTATTGGGAACTTTAGTAGATTCTACTTACAAACTTTAACAGTAATATATTCATTTATTTGACACTAGAAATACCCCACCTTGATGCTCAGAACTAGGAATCGAAAATAAATAACACATGTTTACATCACATTGTTCACAACTTGTGGGGGATACTTTCAGTCTCATGATTATTTTGAAGCAAGTGAAGATGTATTACTTTAACCACAAGGAACCACAAAGTATATGCTATGTTAAAAATGCCTCTAGAAAGGATATGTGGGTCCTACTTTAGTAACTCCCCATGTAATACATTTGAGAATATACTCAAATGTCAAAAAGATGAATGAAAAATACCTATGAATAGGAAAAAGCAGAAAAGAAAGAAGAAATGGAGAGAAGAAAATGAAAAAAAAATACAAAAGATGAAAAGAAAGAAAAATGTGTGTCTGGAGATGCAAATAGAACATTGGGATTCGAAAGTTCAAGAAAGGACTAGAAAGACTAGCATACTTCTATATATTAAAACCTCAACAATATTTCTACTCCCCCCCCATCTTTATTATTCTTTTTCAAATACAAAATAAACTCAAAATTCTGGTCATTATTTTCCCTAGAAAAATATCTCAAATTCAACATCTCTGCTTCTTTTGCATGCATAATTAACATAACTCTAGACCCAGCTCTTTACTCCTCTGTGGGTGATAAACTTCCCAGTGTCCTTTGTGTTATGCTTCCCACAGGCGCAGGGATTAGCCTACCAGCTTCCTCCTGTAGCTGCAGTCTACTCTTCCATCTGCAGTATATTCATTTGGACTCCACTTGGAACAACATACAAGTCCCTAATTTGTCCCTATGCTGCTATTTCTGAAGCAACCACACAGATCCCTTTGATTTTCTTAAATATTTCTTTGTTTTCTTATTGTCCTTTATAACTGATAGTAATTAAATGAAAGAATAGAGCAATAAACCACATCACAAACTGGTAGTAAAGATACTTATTAAACTCTAGGCACCAGTCTTTGAAATAATAACTTGTATTTAGCATCCAATTTAATGCTGACAATAATCACTTTACAGAGGAGAAATCATCATAGAGTTCTGGGAAGTGACAAAATAAAACTTAGGGAACTGTAGGAAATATTCCAAGAAAGAAAAAGCATTCCTTTTACATAGCTGGTGGGACTGTAGACTCGTTGCTAGCAAAACTGATGGAAAGATATATGAAGGTTCTTCAGAACACTAAACATGTATCTGTCTTATGACCCAATCATTCCATTCCTAGGAATTTACCCAAAGAACACAAAACTCTAATTTGAACGACAACCTGAATCTCGATGCTTATGTTTACAATAGCCAAGACAGGAAAATAACCTAACTGCCCCCAAACAGATTAGTAGATCATTAACATGTTATATTTATACACAATGGAATACTGCTCAGTATGTTCATGCCACTTATGGCCACATGAATGGAGCTAGAAAGGATTATGCTTATGTTAGAAGGAAAAAAAGATAAATACTGTATGGTTTCACTTATATGATAAATATAAAGAAACCAAACCAAGCAAACAATCAAACAGATAAGAAATCTGACCAGACCAGAGATAGTATCCAGAAGGGGAGTGGGCATGGGAGCGGAACATTGTTTGAGGGAGAGAGCAAAGAACTAAGGTGATGGATGATTGGTGCTGTGGTGATGGGAGACAACTAGTGTGACCACACCTAAAGATAGAAATCAGATATTGTCCAAAAATTAGCAGCAATATAAGAAAAAAGGACTGAAATAAAAGGAAGGAGGAGAGTGCAAGAGTGGGGTTAGTGATGAGGGACCAAGATAGCTTTCAGAGTGTGGAGGTGGCCCAGTAGATTATAGTGGAGGAATTTTTTTTTTTTAAACTAGGTCTTGCTATTTTTGCTCATGGAACCCCAGGCTCTTGTTGCCTGGGGTACCACAGACTCCAGCAGTTCCCAGCCTCAGCTTCCCAGGTAGCTGGGATTACAGGCGTGCACCACCACGCCCAGCTGCTTTTCAGGAACTAGGTCTCGCTACAGGCCCCTGGCGGGACTCGGAGATCCCTGGTCCCGGCCGCTTAGTAGGCTGACACTTACAGGCACGAGCCACCATGCCCAGCTTTGGTGCAGGATTTTGAATGACTTGATGTTGAGCTTGGTGTTTTGACAGATGTAAAGAGAACTGAGTCTATAACTCTAAATCATATGCATCATTGTATACCAGTTACCTCAGTAAAAAATTCAATTTTTAGAATTAAATAGCTACTATTTATTTTAGAACATTGTTTCAGGATTGAACCCTTCATTCCACCAGGTGAATTTATTCTGTCCTCTCCTTTATTTTCAGCCCCCTGGCCCTGCATCAGCACTGAGACATCACACTAATCCCTTTCCCCCTTTTCTCACTGCTGTTATTGTCTTTACTCATTTCTATATTTGAGTAGCCTATATTTGATTGAGTATTCCTATATTTGAGTTCCAGTGAGTGCAGTAGGCTGTTTTAGATGCTGCAAATATCACACCAAACCAGAAGGCCACAATTCTACCCTTTTGGAAATTATGTTTTAGTAAGATGCAAAATGTTACTAACTAAACAATACATGATGAATAATTAGAAATGTTCTTTCTTTTGTGTAGCAATGAGTGATGATGCTATCTAATCAGGGGTAATATTCTTTAAGTAGGTGAACCACTTCCCTGAAAAGGTAACATTTTGACATTGCCATAAATGAATGGTAAGAAGGAATGGAATATGAAATTCTTAGGGGGAAGAGCATTTCCTTTACAGGGAAAAATAGATTCAAAACCCTGAAGCAGAAACAAAAGGGGAAGAGGTTAAAAATAAGGATAGAATAGTGTGAACAGCAGATCCAGCAGGATCTTGCAGGTATTGATGAAAGAGGTAGGGATTTATGATGATTGCAATGAGAAGTCATTGGTGAGTTCTAAGCAGTGAAGTGATAGGATCTGATTAGTGGGGTTTTTTAAAGAACACACTACAGATGCTGTTAGAGCAAGTGAAAATTTAGGTGCCAAAGAGTGGGTGAATCAAAATCTCTGAAGCTCATATGAATTTTATTTATATCTCAGAAGAAAACTCCATATACTCTAGAGCTATTTGATTTCTTCAGAGAAACTTAACTTTAAGAAAAATGCCTGACTATTCCTTTCTCCTGAAATCATACCATGTTGCATTTCATTTTTTGGCAGGAAAAGCAGTAGATTTAACATCTTTACAATGGGAAATTAATGATCTTATTTATAGATGCCTGGATTCTTGTAAGAACCATGTCTTGTCTGCAGTTTGGATCAATAATTTGATTGTAGGACTTGCATGACCTATGAAATTCATGAGACAGGGAGGAAGAATCCCACTTCTCTCCTACTGTGAATATTTACTCCATGCTTGTTCTGTCTCTGTGCATAGGATTCATCAGCTGTAAAATGAGAGGGTTGATCTAGAACAGAACTTTTGGTGTTCTTTTGGTGACTCATTGGGCTCAGTATTGTGAAGGTTTATCAGCATCCCTCTCTTCTACCCACTACACACCAGTAGTGTGTACCCTGGATAATCAGGGATGTCTTCAGACTTGCCAAATGTCTCATAGGTTGCAAAATCTTTAACCAGTTAGAACCATAATTCTACAAGGACTTTTTGAAAAAGTTCTCCTTGCACTTAAATTTCATACACATTAAGAATTCTAGCAACAGTCAAACTCTGAAGCACTTTCTGACTCCTATGTTTGTGTAGAGATTTTCCTGAGAAATGCTAAGACTTTCTCCTCTCTTTTTTTCACCATGACACATAATTTCTCTGAAGTGACTTTTTACTACAAAGAGCCGTCTGCTAAAGCCAAGGTGGAGACCTTTTTAAAAGTGGGTATGTAGTGAGTCAGAGGTTGCTTATTCTTTAGATATATAAATTTCATCTGTCTTTTTAAGGACCAGTGACTCAACAAGAGAAGAAGAAATGTTTGTGCAATTTGAGTATCAGAAATAGACATCAAATCTAAATGGGGGAAACTTACATTTCTAGGTTACAACAATCTTATTTAAATAGGAATTTTCTATTTACCATTTCCCAGCAGTGTTGGGAAAAATGCCAATTAGAGTAATCCAAAATTCAAAATACTCTATTTCTTACCTATGGGGCTTCTCTAAAAATACCCGGTGAATCACTCTCCACTGGATTGAAATCCAACCTCGGCTCTTCTAACCTACTGTGCTCATTACCTGAGAATATTTGCTCCCACTCTTCCTGGGCATAGTTTTCACCTATTCTCTACCTGACTGGTCCTTCAAGATTCAAATCTACCATAAATTGCTAGTAAACTGGCTCAACCTTTCAACAAAATTTTGATATTGTTGTTCAGTGTTCATAAATAGTACCAAGACTAGTAAGAAAAAACTAAAGGCATCTTTTCAAATTGGTCTATTTGGAGAATATAAAACTTCCAAGTAAAAGATAATGATGTATTAGATTAAAGAAGTGACAGAAGTACCGGGAATAGTGTGTTGATTTTCCTTTAACAAATCTCACTCAGATTTCAATCAACATATTAAGTATATTGATTATGTAAGCAGTAGAATTAAACTCAGAAGGAGTATACTTCCCCAAAAGTGGTTAATTGTGGGTTTTTTTTTCTCACCATGTCTAAAAGATATTCACCTAGATTTGCCATTTTCTCTCAGAATGGTGAAGTGTTCTTACCTTGTGTAAATCTTGAGATGTGCAATAGGGGGAGCTCTACTCATCAGATTTTGCTTGAAGTGTCTTTCTTTTTATTCACATAACCACAGTCTCCTAGTTTTCATTTGTTCTTTGAACCAACTGGTTCAACTACTTCAATAAGGAGTTGAGCAAGGCCTTCTTTCTAAAGACTTTATTTCTTCATATAAATTCTTGACACCACTGAATATGGTGAAAGTTCTGCTTAGATTTATGAAAACTTCCTTATAAGGAAGACTTCCTTAGTTGCATATCTATGACAACTGGAGATACCTATCAGTTGCTTTGTCTACTGAGGTTTTAAGTGGTGGTTCAGAAGCTGGTGACTTCATGTGTTCGTGAGGTCTAATATTCCAAGAACATATTTTCTCAGGTTTGCATGTTCTCAATCTTAACCACTTTGCCTTTGATTTAGCTCCATCTTTTTCTCTCATTTTGTGTTATGAAAAATAGCTACCAGGAGATCTGCCCTCTTAAAATATTAAGTGCATATATAAAATATTAAGTGTATAGAAACTGTTAATGTAAAAAATGTTAAACAGATCTCTAGAATGTACTGATATTGGCATAATGAAACTATAGATATTGAATATCATTCCTGTTTCCCCCATCTTCCTCTCAATCACTTGTAACATATTCTACGTTGTTTTTCTGAGTTAGACTATTTCAGATACAGATAAATGGAATCATGCAACATTTGTTTTTCTGTGAATTACTCACTGAGCATAATGTTCTCCAGGATCATCCATGTTATAACTTTAGGAAAGATTTCATTTTTCAAGCCTGAATAATATTCTGTTGAATGTATATACCACACTTTCTTTTTTCATTTCTCCATTCATGGAGATTTCATTCATCTTTTGGTGAATATTTAGGTTGTTTTCTCATTTTGTCTATTGTGAAGAATGTTGCAATGGCATGGAATTATAAATACCCCTTAATATCCTAATTTCAATTCTATTGTATAAATACCCAGAAACCCACCAAAATTAAAATCAAAATGACCCTTCTTTTTTTAAATTTTCAATTAATTAATTAATTTTATTCTTTAAATCACAGCCTTGGTTAATGGTTTTTGGGATACCTCCCCTCTCTCCTCCCTCTGGTGCCCCATCCATTGTCTCAAACCTTGTTCTTTGTTGTTTACCTGTCTGTGCTAAGTCCATTAGTCTCTTTCTTTCCTGTGGCAGTGTCCTTTCACTGGGTGAGGGACTGTGTTGCTGGAACCAGGCTAACTTTGTTGGTAGGTTTTCAGTCTTAAGATTGCATTGAGCAGCCAGTCTCTATCTCTTTGTGGTCTGTCCATGCTTTCTTGTTGCAGGCTAACTTCTCCAATTCCATCGCTGTTGTTTTGTTAGTAGTTCTGGTGTCAGATTTAGGAGGTTTCACCCCCTGTCAGTGTCAGTGAGGAAATTTCTCTGTGGATATAGGCATTTGTGTATTTCCTCTGTCTCACTTTGCAGCCCTGCTCTGGGGTCAATGCTCCAGTTCTTGGCCCTCCTCTACTCTCCTGTGGTATGGGGAGGGGTGCCTTGGTCTCCTAAAAGCATCTCTGAAACGAGGTCTTGGGGCTTCTAGACCTGGGAAGCATGCAGGTGCACCTCATGACACCGTGTTTCTATAGCTGTTTCTCCTGTCTCGCATGCACTGGTTCTCTCGATTGTCCATCTGCTTTGTCCAGCTCAGGCTTGTGGGCTGAATTTTTACCTGGTCCCTCGCCCATTCTATGATGGAGTTTGTATTATGTATGTCCTTCTTCCTCCTGAAAATTAGCTGGGGTGAGAGTAAAATGAAAGTGGCATTCCCCACACCCCTGCTGTCCGCGCACTGGTACCTCCCTGTGTGGGGGTGGGGCCCACATGGCTGGGCATACACCTTCCCAATCTCCTTCCTGGGGGGGCGGGGGGATGGAGAAACATGCCCTGGCCAATCTGGGCTTCAGATAGCTGCCTCATGGCTGCCCCATGCAACAACCATCTGCTGGTGGATGGGGCTAAACTCAACCTGTCCCCCATTCTGGGCTCTCCAGGCTTTGGGGGGCTAACCCCAGGGAAAATGACCCTTCTTAACTAAAGCAGGACTGTTTTTATTTCACTAAAGTACTATATACAAGAAACTTCACTTTCTAAAGATGGTATTTTGTCCCTGACAGTCACTCTCTCATCTTTTCAGTTCATGACAATCAAACAAACCTGCCTAAGGAATTTAATAAATAATATCCTCTTTGTTGTCTGAGTTCAGAATCAGTTAAAAGACTAAAGTGACAGTGAGGTAAATGCCAAAATACCAAGTTATCATGGATAAAACTTGTTGTAGGACAATCGTTAAATCAATTAAGTACCCTAATACTTAACTACTGGATGAAGCCGATTAAACCCTCAACAACACTGGATAACTACAGGTCTGTCAATTAAGCTGTCCCATGATGATTAGAAGAACAATCCAGAAAGAATTCACTGGGCATGTAAGCTAAAAAGAAAAGAGATGTGGGGAAGAGTTGTGCTTCTCTAGTTTCTCTATCTGGAGTCCCAGACTTCTTCAAGATATAGCTGGGGTTAATCACTTGCCTTTATAGGTCCTCTAGATCTACTCTGCTTATTAACAAAAGGAGACTGAGCTCATGCAAAGAGATTAGAAGGTATCCAGTGGAGTCTATGAAGTCCATATAAGTTGTAAATGCCCCAAACATCAATATCATCAAAACTGGAATGGTGATATCACAAATTTTTGTTTTGTAGTATTATCTAGAATATTCAAACATGTTATTTTTAATCAGAAGGCAAGCTAGTTTAAAAAGAAAAACAATATAACTCAAACCCACATTTAGAAAAATTGCATTTTATTCAGAAAACACTTTTTGACTGCAATGTGCTAAGCATTAGAAGTAGGGAAATGAATAAGACTTAGCCCTACAATGTACCAAGCATTAAAAGTAGGGAAATGAATAAGACCTAGTCCTTTCTTTTTTAAGGGATTTACAATGGAGTGGTGGTGATTTGGGAATATACAAATACTTAGACATAGTACTTTATGTATCGATTTTTTACTGTGTGTGTTCACAAGAGGATTTCTTATTATAAGTTGATTATTACTCTGAGTTATAGTGTGCTCTCTTGATAATAAATGTTTCAAGAATTCATTTATAATTAATAATAAATGATATAATATATGAATTTTAAAATAAACTTTTAAATGTTCTGGCTGATCCTATGCTACCTAAGACACAAAGACTTCCATTTAGTGAAGAATTAACCTGTAAACACAAAATCCTGAGCATACAGAAACTGCTAGAAGTTGCAAGCATATATAAATGTACATTAAAAGACATGTCATCAATGGTGACTATAGACAATATACAATTTGTATGTGAAAATTTCAATTTTGGCCCTTAGCCAACCCCTGGTAAATAGAACTATATTAGACTATATCTTTTTGCTTGAATTTGCTTAGAGATGACCTTGAAAACTTATAGAGATTCAACCCTGCAAAACTTTCTAAAAACTAAGCAATATAGTCACATTATAATGCAATTTAAAATGACAGCACACTTTGCAATATTCTGTCTTGTCTTTTAAAACAAAGTTATTACTTTCATTACTCTCTTTATGGGTCTACCTTTTCAGAATGGTAAACAGATTCTGACAATTTGAATTGGAATCTTCTCAGAAATGTTTCAAGAGCCACAGGAGTAGTAAAGTGATTGTTACCAGCTATATCACTTACCTTTCAAGGGATTTTTTTCCCCTGAAAAAATCTATGAGCGATTTCAACAAAATAAATGTTATTTTGATCAAGTGAGCAAGTATAGCTACTAGTTCTTGTGTTAGACATTTACTGGAAAACAAAATATGTATCCAAATTCATGATTCTATACTTCATACTTATAGTAAACTTAAAAGAAGTCGTTTCAAAATCATTCCATTTACAATCACATTGCAGCATGCTATTCTTATAGTTTAAAATTTAGTTACTGTATAATTTACCTGGTTTACTGGACATGGAAAATTGCACAGAAGGGCCCTGTAGAACTTTTTGTGTCTGGGGTAACATTGATTTCCATCATTGCATATGATTTAAAGGAATAGGCCTACCCCCTTCAGAAGGTGTTGCCACACTGTCCCGACCCGCGGGACTTGTTATTCACGGGGGCAAGGAGGATCTAGCCTGTGGAGACAAACGGGCGAGAAAGGGAACGGAGGCAAGACAGTGTTCTGATCAAGCCTCAAATTTTATTCTTTAGTAGCGGGTATATATACAGTAAGAACAAAAGGGTACTTGCTTTATTTAGCTCCAGCTCATGCAGCTCCCACGGCTGCTGAAGGTCACAGGTGCAGCTGGGCGCAGCTCCCAACATCTCCTCCCTTTCTGTTTTAGAAAGGTGGGCCTTGACTGTATGGGGGAACAGTGACCTGGTTCCTCCCGTGGGCTCTGCGTGCCCACTTATTGTTGGCTCTTGGTATCTTTTGGGGAGGAGAGGTGGAGCCAAAATTTTGAAAAGTTTGATACCAACCTCTATGCAAACCAGGTATGTTCGCAGGGAAGACAGAGGGGTCCCTCTGACAGGGGCCTTCCCTTGCAGTAGCTTTGCATCTGCACCCATTACGATGCCCATACCTTCCCTTGGCCCAGCAAAAGGTGAAGGCAGACATTCCTCTGTTGTTTATGTCGTCCCCGTAGGGAGGGAGCGTTTTATTTACCATCTGAGTCTGGAGTACCAGGGCTTGTGGTTGTCTTCAACAAGGGTGGAGAAATGGAGAGCGTTGCTGCGGTCTTCAGACGGCTCTTCAACATTAAGGTGGTGATAATATATTCTGGGAGATTTCTGCAGTATAGAATCTACTTGATTTTTGACAAGGTCAGTTATACGTCTAATGACAGATTGGTCAAACAACTAGCCTATGAGAATGCCAATGCCTCTTGTCGGGCAGTCCTCCGCGGAAAGACTAGGGACAAAACCCTTGATGAGATGCTCCGCATGTGCCGTGATAATAGACCCATTCACATCTAAGATGTCTCAGGCCATGCACCTTGCCATAGATCCCCTCGCCTCCAAGATGTCCCAGGCTGTATATCTTGCCATTGGGGCTGTCAGTCAAGCTACCCCCCCAAACAAGGCCTGTTTTAAATGCGGGCAGCCAGTCCACTTTGCCAAACAGTGCCCTAACTATACGTCTAAAAGCCCAAGGGCCAAAGGTTAAAAGGAGGAGTAAGCCAACTAGGGGTCCCAACAAGCTGGGTAGCAGGGTGGAAAACAGGGGAGAGGTGGAAAACCAGTTTTTGTACCAAGCTTCATCTTTTTCTCTCTGTTTCTGTCTGGCTTCTAAGCTTTTCCTAACTTGGTCTATGCTATTTTGGACTAGTCCT
>PVHY01028458.1:0-15209 GCA_004024945.1 Uropsilus gracilis | reverse complement strand
TTTTTTTTAAAAATTGTGGTATATTTACACAATTGACTATTATTCAGCAATTAAAAAAGACAAACTCATGTCATTTGCTGCAACATGGATTGAACTAGGAGGAATCAAGTTAGCGGAAATAAGCCCAAAACAAAGCGATAAATACCAAATGGTCTCACTTATATGTGGGATATAGGGAAAACAAAGACAAGAAAAAGTTAAAAATTAACAAATTGATAACTGAACTGAAGCATACAGAAAGGGAGAGGGAGGGACAAAGAGAAGGTAGATTGAGAGGAGGGATGAGCACAAGTGAATAAAATGATGGTTCACAGGTGACATAGTGGTGAGAGAAATTCAGGGTACACACCAATGTAAGATAAAATATATATCAATAAAAAATAAATAAATAGTGGTTTCTTGCCCATAGTAAGCATTTGATAAATGGTAGTTTGTGAGTGATTTCTGAAGACTTGGAAGAACAAATTAGAAATTTCCCAACTTGACATTTTACCTAAGCTGTTCTGTCCCCTTCCCCAATTCAGCGTCACAGGAAACAAAGAGTAAGGAATGAATTGAAAAGATGAAAATTGTAGGAACAAACAGATTTTCATGTTGATTTGAAGATGGGACTGTGATTCCTTCCAAATTTATGCTAGTCACCTGTGAAATTTCGTAAAACTCTTATTTTCAAACCTAGAAAATAATAAGTACACTAGTTTCTCCTTTTTATTTAAAAGTGATTATTTTGATGTTCCTTGCTAGGGGCTTGATTTTTTTTCTTCTTGGTTGTAACTTTGACTCATTTAATATACTGGGTCTCCTCCTAACCAGGTTGTGTTCACACCTCATCTATGCCTCCCATTTCTTCTCTATCTCTTGGGAGGTCACTAAGATATTCACTAAAGGCTACATTTGCACCTCTAATTTTCCATATTCTAGTTGGAGCCTCCAGAGATGTAAAGTAGCTTCGATTGTTTTTCCAATGCTGAGTTAACAAAGTTTAAAATCTCTTGCAGCTCATTAGGGTTCATTAGATTGTGCAGATCACAGTACAAAGTGAAAAGGAAGACTAGAATCTTAACAAAACTTTCTTAAACTGGAAAAAAAAGATCTGGTCCAAGGGAAAGTGTTAAACTAATGATTCTAAAGATGAAAGTCTGAGGTATTTGAGCAGATCCCACGAAACATTCCTTTGCTCTCTAGGACTACTGAGCTTATTCAACAACTTAGATCTTTCTCCGTATTTGTCTTTCTTTTGATTTTGTGTCAGATTTTTGGTGCAGGAATAAAGGACCAGAAAATGAACTCTCGGGGATCGTGAATGGTTAGAAAAAGAGAATTCTGATATGGTTTGAGCTGCAAACAGAAGATTAATCTGGTTTTCTTATTCTTTTGTTCTTAGATTAAAGATAGTACACTGATATGCTCAACATTTTGATAAAATATTGGTTTGTGAAAATCCAGAGACCATCGTTTAATTTATTATTTAACTGACTATGCATTAACACTTTTTTTGGAAACAAACTCACATGCCAAGATTTATATCTAGGGTTGTTAACTATAGTGGTAATTTTAGTATGAGAAAATATGAAATAGTAATGTAAATAATATTACATCAATAAACTGGTATGCTATTCAGCATGTAAATAAATCGCAGATTAGACAAAGATGCAGAACCAAACACTCAGGCCTCCTCATCCTCAGGCTCCCAGAATCTAGAAGATAGATTAGAAATTTGTGCAAGAGTGTATTTCTTAGATTAATTTCACCACAGCCCTGGAAAACAGGAAGAAAATCATCAGCAGAACAGAAATATCTGAAAGTTAATGAGATCTAATTGTTGCTAAAATACATGCAATCTACAAAAACTTCTAGTAGGCGATACCTCAATATGATGTAAGTACCTACATGAGCCTAAAAGTGATGATTTCCTCAAGATTTTAGAAATAAACTTACCATTTGAATGTTAAATTCATATGCAATGAAAGAATATCTAGTTGCAGAAGGGCCAAGAGTTTGTCCAAGTATTTGTGAATGAAGAGTTTGGGAAACATTGACAATCAAACTTAGGGGAGTTTGTACATATAGTTAGAGAAAAATAATACCAGCGAATCTCATACTATTTTATTCATACACACAAAGTATACAACTAGAAAGGGTTATTCACCACCAGGCAAAGGCAAGAGAGAAACAGTGGGTTCTATCTTCAGAGGAAAGATGGCAGTTACAGGGATGGGGTACTTTAACAGGTTTTAGGATCTCCTGCATCTGAAATCTTTAAAGACCTTTCAGCTCTCTCTCTCTCTCTCTCTCTCTCTCTCTCTCTCTCTCTCTTTCAACCTTGTAATGAATTTGGCTTCTCAGACATTCTGGTATTATGAGAATTATGATCATATGACAGCATAAGTCTTCCTTCTTCCCTCTTTCTCCCCCCATTTCCGTGTTTAAAATAACTTTGTTGAGATGTAGCTCACACACCATACAGTTTACCCATTTCAAGTATGCAATTCAAAGAATTTTAGTGTATTTACATAGTTGTATAACCCTCACCACAATCTGATTTTAGAACATTTCCATCATCCTAAAAAGAAACCTGGTGCCCATTTATAGTCACTCATAGTTCCCACCGTCTGTCCTAGACAACCACTAGTCTGCTTTCAGTATAGATATGTCTTTTCTGAATATTTTATACAAATGGAAATCATGTTATATGTATTCTCCTGTGTCTGGACTTTTTTTTTGTAGCATATGATGTTTTGGGGTTCACCTATGTTCCTTTTTATTGTCAAACATTCTACCATTGTATACCACATTTTGTTTATCAGTTGATAGACATTTGGGTTGTTTCAACTTTTTGATCAATATAAATGATACTGCTATGAACATTTATGTATACGTTTTTGTATGTTTATTTCCTTTCATTTGAAATGTGTTTTGCTGGATACTCTTAACTGTGAGAAGCTGCCAAATGATTTTCCAAAATTGCTGCTTCCCTTCATTTTTATACTTTATTTTTCATCTTGAATGAGTTTTACGTTTTTTTTTTGAGACTAGGTCTCACTGTTTTTAACCCATGGAACCGCAGGCTCACATTGCCCGGGATACCACAGACTGACGCAATCCCTAGCCTCAGTTTCCCAGGTAGCTGGGATTACAGGCGTGCCTCACCACGTCCAGCTATTTTTTGGGGCTAGGTGTCACTGTGTTGCCCTGAGCAAGACTCAAACCACGATCTCTATCCCCAGCCACTTCATAGGCTGAAGCTTACAGGCATGCACCACCGTGCCTGGCTTCATCTTAAATTATTTTAAAGTAAATTATAAACCTCAAGACATACCACCTAACCAAAAAGTATTATACCACCTAAAAGTTATAAATAGTTTCTTATCATTAATTTAAATTAATTTCCAGTAATTGCTTTCTTGGGAATCTACACAAAGGAGACCTCCATGTTTGTACAAAGGGACACCTGTGCTCGGATGTTTATTGTAGCACTGTTTATAATTGCAAGGACATGGAAGCCACCAAAATGTCCCAGAACAGATGACTGAGTGAGAAAGATATGGTATATACACACAATGGAATATTCATCATCAATTAAAAATGACAAATTGGATGATTTTATGATAACATGGATGGACTTAGAAGAAATCATATTAGCAGAAACAAGTCAAAAAGAAAAAGACAGAAACCAAATGGTTTCACTGTTATATGGGACATGGGAAACATAAACAAAAAGCCATGAAGAAAAGTCAAAACAAGTTAACAACCAAATTAAAGTACACAACTTGTGAGCCAAGGGCCGGGACAGGATGGGAAGTTAGGGAGGGCAGGGGGGGCGGTGAATCCTGGAGATCACAAAGATGTGAAATTTATATATAAATAAATTATTTAATTAAGAAATTAATTTCCATCACAGTCTTTCCATAAACATCAGTATTTGAGCCACTAAAAAGCAACATCTCCTTTCATAAATTGTTGGCATGACTTTCTGGTTGACACACCAGCTTTCTGTGAGTTTCGTTGGTATAAGTGAGTTTCCTTGACTGACTTGTTGGATAATTTGACAGACTGTTGACCATTCAGATTCTTCTGTAGTAGGAGTAGGAGCTTTGTGAGGGCAAATATGTGACTCTCAGGAGGGCAAGTTGAATAGTGAGGTGACTTTAGGCGTAGGCCACCACATTAGGCAAGAAGAATAAGAAAAGGAAGGCAGAGGAGAATGAGGGAAATGAAGCAAATGTGCTGAGAGAAGTTGAAATGAGAGAACACATATACCATAAGAGAAATGAATAATGTCCATCTTTCATGGATCTCCATTTCCATATCACAACATAAGAGAAAAATGACCTTTTTCCTACTCCTCATTTCCATAATGAAGGACTTTCCCTAATATGATCTTGGCCTTTCTCAACTCCGAGAAAGTGAGTATTTACTGTCCTGTTAAATTTGGAAAGAATAAACAAGCGCACTTGGCTAGAAGTGAATTGATCACAGGAATATGGATTCAAGCCTGGCTCTTTACAAGGGAGATGTATTTTGCAGGTCTAGAGGCTTGGAATGGGGTGGTGCTTTAAGCTAAATGTTCCCCTGAAACTCTTATCTTGAATTCCTAACTCTTCATGTGATAGTATTAAGAGGTGATTAGGTCATGAATGTGGAACCTTCATGAATACAATTAGTGACCCTTTTAAAAGGTTCCTGCTTCCATCTTCCACCATGTGAGCCATCTGTGAGCCATGTTCACCTTGTGAACCAAGAAGTGAATCCTTACCAGACACTGATTCTGCCAGTGCCTTGATTTTGGACATCCTAGTTTCTAGAACTGTGAGAAATAAATTTCTGTTGTTCATAAGCCACTCAGATATGGTATTGTGTTCTGTGGTATCATGTCACAGCCACCTGAGCAGATTAAGATGTGTGCGTACTGAATTATGAAGTTGGAATGAGCAAGTACATTTAGTTAGCAGAGTGAAAGCCATGCTCCCACCCATAACAAAGGCTGTATTTTGTTTTATTTTTATTTCTTAATTTCTTCAACACCACGTGGGGAAGAGGTGTGCCATTTATTGAGGGTTCTTCAACGATACCATTATCCAGATCCTCACAAAGGCCAGCAATGCCTTGAATGCCCCCTTATTTTGAGTTAGTTTGAATAACACTTCTCCTTGAATCCAAATTATGGTTAGGATAGGCATGTCTCTGAAAGTGGTGCCAAAAAACATGAATTGACAATGAATTTGTCTTTGCTAATGATTTAGAAGGGATGGCTTAGGTAGACATAGAAAGTACTAGTATAATTTTTGCATTTGTATTGAAGTATTATATACATAGAGAAATGAGCACAAATTATTGAGGTCCATCTGAATCACTTTTCATGACAAGAATCTGGTTTTTTAAACAACAACACTGTGGTTTTTTTAGGAATCATAG
Source organism: Uropsilus gracilis (assembly GCA_004024945.1). Taxonomy (NCBI): domain Eukaryota; kingdom Metazoa; phylum Chordata; class Mammalia; order Eulipotyphla; family Talpidae; genus Uropsilus; species Uropsilus gracilis. Next base: position 9,794 of record PVHY01028458.1, on the reverse strand, counting down.
ATTGAAACTTCTACAAATGTGTATGTTCATACCATGACCACCATCAAAGTCTCAATAACACTCTGCCATGCGCCAGTGAGCCCCTTTGCTCCCCCACTTCCATTCTATTACCCTTCCCTTCTGGTTGTCTCAGTTTTGCAGTCAGAAGTCAAGGATTTGTTATTGGTTTGGTTTTATCTGACTCTTTGTATTGTTTCTTTGTATTCCACATATAAGTGAAACCTTCTTGTATTCATCTTTCTCCTTCTGAGTTATTTCTCTCAGTAGTATCCTCTACATGTGGTTGAATCTAACAAATTCATCTTTTTTTTATAGCTGAGTAGTATTCTACTGTGCGATATAGGTCATATTTTTTGAATCCACCCCTCTGTCTTTGAGCTCATAGGTTGTTTCCATAACTTGGCTATTGTAAATAGAGCTGCAGTGAACACAGCAGTGCATATATCCCATAGTGTTTTTTCATGCTTTGGGTAGATACCTACGAATGGAATTACTCGACCATGTGGTAGATCTATTTTTTAATATTTTGAGAAACTTCCATGTTGTTTTCCATAGGGCCTGGACTAGTCTCCATTCCCACCAATAGTGTACAAGGTTTTCTTCACCTCCTAATCAACAACAACATCTCTTGTTTCTGGTTTGTTTGTTTTTTAAATGGGGCATTCTCACAGATGTGAGATGTTATCTCATTACAGCTTTGATTTGTGATGATAAATGGTGATGTGCACCTGTTGATGTTCCTGTTGAACATCTATTTGTCTTCTTTGGGGAGGTGTCTATTTAGCTATTCTGCTCATTTTTTGGATTTTTTTTTGGTTGGGTTAATTACTATCTTTTTGTTGAGTTGCATAAATTCTTTATATTTTTTAGATATTAGCTTTTTCCCAGATGTATGATGTGTAAATATTTTATCCCATTCTAAAACATATTTTTGTTTAACGGATAGTTTCTTTCACTATGCAGTAGCTTTTGTTGATATTTGCTTTGTTTCTCTTACTGTTGGAGATGACATCCCAAAGATTTCTCTAAAGCCAAGATTGTGGAATGTTTTGCCTATATTTTTTTCAAAATACTTTATAATTTAGGGTCTTACATCCATATCTTTAACCCTTTTTCATTTAATTTTTGTGTAAGGTGTAAAGTAGTGTCTAGGTTAATTCTTTTGCATGTGGCTGTCCAGTTTTCCCTGTTCTATTTGTTAAAGACACTCTCCTTTCTCCAGGCTACTTTGTATACTCTTGGCTCCTTTGTATTGCAAGAGCTATCTATTGATATGAGCATTCGTTTCCTGGCTCTCAATTTCATTCCATTAGTCTGTGTGTCTGGGTTTTTTGTTTGTTTTTAATCCCACACTGTTTTGTTTTGGCTACTATAGCTTTGTAGTATAGTTTGAAGTCTGGGAATGTGATTCTATCATTTTTCTTCTGTTTTGTTTGGAATATTTTATCAATTTGGGGTCTTCAGTAGTTTCATATGAATTTCCATACTGTTTGTTTTATTTCTTTGAAGAATGCCATTGGTGTCTTGGTATGGATTTCATTAAATCTGTACATTTCTTTGACAGTAGGGTGGCTATTTAAACAACGTTAATTCATCCAATCCATGAGCAGGGAGTATCTTTCCATTTTTTTAAATGTGTTGTTTTGTACTTTTAAAAATGTCTATAGTTTTTATTGTGTGGGTCTTTCCTTTGTTAAGTTTACTCCTAGGTCTTTATTTTTTTTTGTTGCAATTGTGAATTGCATCAAAATTATTTTCTTGATTTCTTTCTCTTCTAACTCATTGTTTGCATACATATATGCAACAGATTTTTACAAATTGGTATTTTATCCTGCCTCTTTACTGAATTGATTTATTATTTCAAGTAGTTTCTAGTGGTATCTTTAGGGTTTTCTATATATATTATCATGCCATCTGCACATAGTAATAATTTCATTTCTTTTTTCTCAATTTGGGTTTCTTTAATATGTTTCTATTGCTTGATTGCTCTAGCCAAGACTTCTAATAATATATTGAATTGTAGTGGTAAAAGTAGACATCCTTGTTTTGTGCCACAACTTAGAGGAAAAGCTTCCAGTCTTTCTCCATTGAGTATGATGTTGGGTGTGTGTTTGTCATATATGACATATAAATTCTTAAAATGATGTGTAGGAGGCTTTGTTTTTGTTACATAAGTTCACCATTTTTGCTCTGGTTTTGGCTAAAGTGTGGGCTTTCTGAGAATACTGGAGACCTAGATCCTGCTCGCAGCCTACATAGAACACTTTTGTGTGTGTCAGCTTTTTCCTTTCCTTGTACATTGCACAAGGAATGACCTATCTCCAACAGTAAATAGATAACATGGGATATTAAGATCTGCATTTAATTAATATCCACCGAGTTTGTGTAATTTCAGGAAAAGGATCATATTGGGTATATATATTTTCCTAGCTACATGACAATTTTCATTCAAGAGTTATTCATTAGACCCAGTCTGTTCAATTCCCATAATAGTTATAATTTATAAAACCACTCCTATACCACTATGCCTTTACTGAAAGGTTGCTGATTTAAATGTTAATCTCACTTAGAAGTATACCTTCATGGAAAATTTTAGAATAATGCTTGGTCAAAATGCTGGGTACCATGACCTAGTCATATTGACATGTAGAATTAGTTTTGCTGATTATTCCTTTTGCCCTTTTACTCCCTGGTAAGATACTATCTACAATGAGTAGCCTTTGGTCTAGCATTTTTGATTCAGTGATGTCTGTGGGACCCTGACATCTTGTGTCACGTAACAATAGTTTCATCATTCTCATTGCATTAATTGCAAGGTTATTTATACATTTTGCTATTGATGGATATTTATGTTATATATGTTGGACATTTATGTTGGACTATTAGGAAAAGTGTTTTTGGAACATCTCTGTTGTATATGTTTACAAGAGGAATTGCTGGGTTATAGTTGTGTGTATCTTCAGGTTTAGTAACTATGATCAGTTTCCCAAAGCTATTCCCTAGCTGGCAGTCCCATTAGTAGTATTAGTGACAAGTTGATAGTCTCCAGGAGTATAATCCCATTAGTAGTACTATCGTCTTTCTTTGCTGTTTGCATTTTGAGGATACCAAATAAGGTGGAAGAAGCTAACAGAATCTGAAAAAATACCTAGACCATTTGATTTTCTAACAATAAAAATTTCACCCCAAGTTTGAGCTTTCTCCTTAAGAAAAGACTCTTCTTACCTTTTATGTGATGGATTATACTTTTTTTTCTCACAGTCAGTCAAATGTTTCCATATCACAAAGACATACTGGGTATCCACTATACACTGACCATTGCATTAGTTGCTAAGTCTCATCTCTTAGAGACCAGTGGAGGGGTATTTAGGTCTTGTCTTAGGAGTCATTAGTCTAATTCTGCTATTCACAGGCTGGTGATACTTGTTTGTCCAGCCATTTGATATTTTGCCCTACACTTCAGTCCCTTATTTGGGACTGAATAAAGCAGGGGGACATTTGTCCTCCAGATAGAAATGTTTTGTGCTATGTAATATATATATATATATATTAAAAAAAATAATTTTAATCACATACCCTATATGTGCCAGGCACAGACAATTAGGTTTGGTATGATACTTAGCATAGTATCTTATACTTTTTCTCTTTACATGTTTGTACACATGTGAAGTTCTAAGCGCAAGAAAATTTTCTTATTTGTGAACCCCAACACTTGGTGTTCTGTCTGACAGACGATACATGTTTGGTGAAAGAATGAATGAGTCTCATTGGTGATTGGAGATCCTACTAGACACTGTTGGTTGGTGTGCTCTGGACACTCTTTCCTTACCCCGGGCAGTCACCTCCCATTTACACTGCTTGTTAAGAACACCTATCATTCTGTCTGAGGTAATCTGTTGGTCTTAGGACAACTGACCTCAAGGGCAGAGAAAGCTGAAAGTACCAGAAAGCTGATGTCCCCATGGCTGCCCTCAATCAAGAGTACATGAGGACTTGGATAAAGTCAGCTTCTTCACTCCTTGGTTGGAATAACTGAGGTCTCTACCATCTTAGCATCTCTAGGAGATTGAGCACCACTTTCCCACAGTGGTGGCCAGCTTGATTCCACACACCTGGATTTGTTCCTATCTTCTCTTTGCCTTACTTCCTGCCTCTCCTGCCTGTGCTTTCCAAATAACCTACATGCACGTATTCCTGTGCCTCAAGGTTTATTTCTAGGGAGTCTAAACCTTGTCTACCTTGAGGGATCTTGTGGTAATGAAATGAAAAATACATGTAAAAGACTTCAAATATAAGTGGTGTTACTCTAGGAATGAATTATTCTGAAGAGCTATGTGGTAGGTGGAATGGCCCCCAGGTATCAAAGGCCTAATCCCTAAAGCCATGAAGCAAGCATCTTTTATACAGAAAATGGTACTTTGTGGGTGTGATTAAAGATCATGAGATGAGGAGACTATCTTGGATTATCCTGGTTGACTCTACACATGACTCCAGGAGTCATTATAAGAGGGAATGAGAAGGAAAATTGACACAGAATTAGAAGGTGATATGATCACAAGGTGAGTTACATCAAAGCCCACCACTGTTGGCATTTAGGATGGCGGAAGGGGCCACAAACCAAGAAGTGCAAGGACTGTAGTTTTCAAAGCTGAAAAAGGCAAGAAAATGATTCTTCCTTAAGAGTTCTGCCCTTCCAATACTTAGATTTGGGCCCCAAATTGATTTTGGACTTCTGACTCCATCAGAAGAGTAATTGTGTACTGTTTTAGGTCACCAGGTGTGGTATTTTGTTGGAGCAATCATAAGAAACTAGTATGGAGAGTATTCCATTTATTGCCCTCACACACTACAGCAGGTAGCCGTGTGGGTGATAAGGTAATTGTCATTCCCTCTGGTCTTCAAATAATTCTGTTCAGCCTTCAACCTGCTGCCCTCAAATAAAGTAACACCAATTTGTGCTGTCTTCACCCCCCCTCCCCCGAAGACCAGTCGTTAACCACATACTCGGTAGGAATTTCCTCCGTGTTTCAAGGGCAATGGAAAAGAAGAGTCAGGGTTTTTTATGGGCTAACGGAAGTAAATCAACAAGCAATAAAATGAAATCATAAATATACATGGAGAAAGCTGAGTAAAGGAACTCCAAAGGCTAGCCCCAGCTCCCTGCTGTTATTAAAATTAACCTTAACGATCAACGTGTTCCTTCTCAAGTCAAGACTCATATTCCAAAACCAGCAATAAGATTTTTATTGTCATTGCAGTCACTGTGTTTTCTTTTCATGTTCATCTCAAGCCACATAGAATTCCTGTGAAATGCACTGGTGTGACTACCCCTTGCTTCTCTTTAGGATTTATAATACGCTCGGAAGCACTGCTTCATCCTTCTTAACTTAGTGTCCAAAGCTGGAGATTTTCAAGATATACAACAAAGTTTTTGAGATAATCAGAGACATTTGAATATGCATTTATACCAAAGAATTGTTCATTTTATTAGATGTGATAAGCATTATGATTATATAAGAAAATATCTGATTTTGAACGTGTAGCCACCACGGGTGTGAGACTGATCTGGTGGTGCTGCTGGCTCTATTACCTAGTTGTTTTCTCTACTAAAGAGACACACAACTGAATGGGAAAATTTTTTCACTCTCCACACAAGTGATAAGGGTCTACAAAGAACTCATGCAACTTAACAACAACAAATAAAACCAAATAGCTCAATCAAAAAATGGGGAGAAGAGCTAAAAAGACACTTCTCCAAAGAGTATATACAAATGGCCAACAGACATATGAAAAAATGCTCAACATTGCTAATAGTCAGGGAAATGCAACTCAAAACCACAATGAGATACCACCTTATGCCAGTAAGAATGGCCCACATCAAAATGGGCAACAGCAAGTGCTGGTGTGTAGGTGGAGAAACGGAACACTCTTACACTGCTGGGGGAAACGCAAACTGGTTCAGCCACTCTGGAAAGCTGTGTGGCGGGCTTAAACTACTGAAAATGTATCTACCATTCGATTCAGCAAATTCGACTCACTTCTGGGAGTCTACCCAAGGGACACCCAAATGCTAATTCACAAAGACACTTGTACTCATGTATTTAGTGCATCACTATTCACAATAGCCAGAATATGGAAACAACCCAAATGCCCCCAAACAGACAAATGGATCAGAAAGTTGTGATATATTTACACAATGAAATATTATTCTGCAGTTAAAAAAGACAAATTTGTTGTATTTGTGATAACATGGATGGACCTAGAAGGAATCATGCTAGTGGAAATAAGCCAGAAAAAAAAAGAGAGAGAGAAATACTGGTTGATCCCGCCTATATTTAAGATATAGGGAAAGCAAGCAAACAAAAGGACAAGTAAACTTAAAACTAACAAACTGTCAGCAGAACTGAAGCATAGAGCAAGGATGGGAGAGGGAATAAACTGGGGGGAGGGATGGGCACAAGAGATTAAGATGATGGTTCATGGATGACAAGGTTGTGGGAGAACCTCGGGATAGACAATGATGTAAAAAAGAATATGTGTGTGTGTGTGTGCGCGCGTGTGCCATAAAATAAAAAAAAAAATCTATACTTTTTAAAACTATATGGGGAATGAAATTACATATATAGGAAGGAGAAAAGGAGGAAGGGAGGGAAGGAGAAATGGGAAAAAAGAAGACAAATGAATCAAATATGATAAAATCTTGATAAATTTAGATAATTAGTTTATGTATGTTCATAGTAATATTGTATGTGTATGAAAGATTTTCTGGAAAAATTCAGCACTTAATTGAGTATCTTTTAAAAACTTACAATAGGAAGCAGCTTCAGAATAACGATTATGCACAGTCAATTATGGATTTGGCTGGCTCCAATTGGCTTTTGTACTTTCTAACTGTATGACTTTGGACATGTCACTCAACCTCTCTGTTCTCAGTTATGTTATTGGTAAAATGGATACAATCATAGTACATAGTACCTCCAAGAATCAGCAACACAGTAGATAGATAGATAGATGATAGATAGATAGATAGATAGATAGATAGGTAGATAGGTAGATAGATAGATAGATATAGATAGATATAAACATATTATTATATCTATTTATGGCTATAATACACTTAGTATGCACTTAGTATTGCCTATTATACTAGTATGGTGGTTCTCTAGTAGGGACATTTTCACCTCAGGAGATATTTAGTAATATCTCCATACATATTTGGTTCCACAGCATATGAGAGATGCTGGCACCTAGTGGGTAGAGTTACAACAAAGAATTATCTGAACAAAAATGTCAACAGTGCTCAGGTTAACAAACCATGAACTAGTATTAAATGGACATTTTGCAAAATTAGAAACTACAGTGGGAACAGTCAGGGAGGGAGGGGGGAGGTCAACCACGGAGATTACAAAGATATGAAATTTATATATAAATAAATTACTTGATTAAAAAAAAGAAATCATGAAACTAAACCTCTGGAACAAAAAAAGAAACTACCAATAAGGCAAAATAAAGAATAATAATAGCTTTCACCATGCAGAAATATTCACTATTCTAAACTGAAAATTTATAGGAAGAAAGTGACATAGTCGCCAACATTAGGATGCATAATAAAGGCATAGTGTCTTTATCATACTGCATCCCATGGTGCCCTGTCCTCGTTTCTTCGAAACTGTCACAAATGAGAGAAAGTTGTCCAATAAAATGTACCATTTGGCATTTGAAGTCTATTAGCTTCCCCTGGAATTATTGGAATGACTCTGAAATTATTTGAAGTCATTAATGATCCACCCAAGAAATCTTTTGGTAACCTATTTTGACACCATTTCTTGGCAGATTACATAAGAGACCTTTTAAAAGTACATATTCTAATTTTATTATTTTGCACATGGCTGCCCAGCTTTCCCAAAACCATTTGTTGAAGAGACATTCCTTTCTTCATTGTATATTTATGGCTCCTTTGCCAACAACAACTTTCCAGTTATTTGTTGGGCTGATTTCTGGGCTCTCAATTCTTTTCTATTGACCTGTATGTCTATTTTTACCCCCAAATTGTAGAGTTTTGGTTACTATTTGCTTTGTGAAGTATGGGAGCCTGATACCTCCTTTGGGGGGTCTTATGTGGTTCCATAATATGTGCTCTATTTTCTTGAAAAATGCCTTTGAAATTTTGATAAGAATTGTAATGAACCTCTAAGTTGTTTTGGGTAAGATAGTCATTTTTAGCAATGTTAATTCTTTCAATCCATGATCAAGGGATAGTTTTTCATTTATGTCTTCTGTTTCTTTTACTGATGTCTTACAGTTTTTGTTGTACAGGTCCTTCATTTCATTTGTTAAATTGATTCCTAAGTATTTTTAATTTTTTTTTGGTGCCAAGTTAATGAGATTGTTCTCTTGATTTCTGTCTCTTCCCTAAATTTTGTTTGTTGAATTTATAAAAACCTAACTAATTTTTGTATATTAATTTCGCAATCTGCCACTTCACTGTTCAGATTTATTGTTTTTAATAGTTCTTTAGTGGAGTCTTCAGGTTTTTCTATGTATATTGTTATGACTTTGCAAATAGTGATAATATTGCTTCTTTCCCAATTTGGATTCTTCTATTTTTTTCTTCTGGTCTAACTGCGCTAGCTAGGACTTCCAATATTACTTTGAGTAGAAGTGGTGATAACGGATGTTTAAGGAAAAGCTTTGCTTTTCACCACCAAGTTTGATATGAGTTGTGGTTTAATCATATGGCCTTGATGTTGTCAAGGTATAGTCCTACCCTCATTTTATGAGTTTTCATTGCAAATCAGCCATTATTTAATATAATACATAAAATTGATTAAAATGTATTAAATTCTTGGATGTAAGATATGAAGCCATTAAACACAGAAGAAAATATAAGTAAAACACTCAGGTGCAAAGTGTCTATGCTTAACTGCAGCTCTTTAGGGAACCCTGTGAAGCATCTTGGGCCCCTTGGTCCTGAGAGGAATTTGGGCACAGACTTTGCAGCTGCAGGGAGCATCAGTCAAAGGCATAAGCCAACTTCTCATTAGCAACCTGGGAACAGACCTGAGGACCAGCAGTCTTCCTTACTGCTCACTCATCTAAGCAGCTGACTTTTTCAGTCTTAAATTGAGGGGTTGTGCCAAATGATCTCTAAGGACTCTTTGAGCTCTAAGCATTTTATGAATCTGTATTTTAATCACTGTCAATGGTAATTGCTATTCTTGCAAATGACCTGTAAATTGCCCTGGGGTTTCATTGCCTGTGATAGTGAGGTTCACTGGTGTTAATATTATGGGACCGCTGGGGAGGTTCATCTCGGTATCAGACAACTCTTTCCATCCTTCTCTCTTTCTCTTCCTAGGTTTCTCTTCTCTCCCAAGGCTTTTGGGACTTAATTAATTCAGATCATTCAAGTACTTTTGAGACTCTTAGTAAAGTCAATATCTAACTATGAATTATAACCCAGGGGGAGCTCAAATCACTCACAGCATTATTAGCAAAAGATGTTAGTCTCACTGCTTGTGTAACTTGAAGCCTATTAGTTCTAATTTGAAACATCTGCTCCTTGGGGGAAAAAGCAACCCAGAAGATACAACCTGAATTCCCTGAACCCTTTTGACAAATACTCTAGGGATCTGAGGATACTTTTTGAGGTTGAGTGAGAGAACTGGGGGAAATGACAGTCCTTACCAGTAAGAATTGAAGTGGTTGTGGTTTGTTTTTTTTTTTTTTTTTTTTTTAAGATTTATACTTAAAAAATAAATAAATCAGCATTTCTGTCAGCTATAAGGGAAATG